>JADMLD010000129.1:0-164597 GCA_017589585.1 Phylloscopus whistleri
CTGGTGTTTTCCACCCAACATTTCCCTCACTGCAATCCAGATCAGAACCTCTGTGTTTTTCACCCAACATTTCCCTCAGTGCAATCCAGATCAGGAACCTCTGGTGTTTTTCACCCAACATTTCCCTCACTGCAATCCAGATCAGGAACCTCCGGTGTTTTTCACCCAACATTTTCCTCACTGCAATCCAGATCAGGAACCTCTGGTGTTTTTCACCCAACATTTCCCTCAGCACAATCCAGATCAGGAACCTCGGGTGTTTTTCACCCAACATTTCCCTCAGTGCAATCCAGATCAGGAACCTCTGGTGCTTTTCACCCAACATTTCCCTCAGCACAATCCAGATCGGGAACCTCGGGTGTTTTTCACCCAACATTTCCCTCACTGCAATCCAGATCAGGAACCTCTGGAGTTTTCCACCCAACACTTCCCTCAGTGCAATCCAGATCAGGAACCTCTGGTGTTTTTCACCCAACATTTCCCTCAGTGCAATCCAGATCAGGAACCTCCTGTGTTTTTCACCATTTTCCACCCAGCCTTTCCCTCAGCACAATCCCTCCCGAGGAGCCAGATCCTTGGCTCTGGAGCTCCAGCCCCTCCTGCAGCTCCGGAGGATCCCGGCGCTCAACAATGGGGGATCTGTCAGAGCCCAGGGCCCGGCACCGGCCATCATCTGTTTCCCATCACTCCAGCTGACCTAAACTCCACGGGCTGAACAAGTAGCCTGTGTTTTTCATCTGGAAAACTCCACGGAGCCCTTCCCACTCCGGCCTCTCCCTCCCCTGCCGGAGCTGGGCTCTGCAGGAGCTACAGGGCGACGATGTCGGCAGAGATTTCCTCCTCCTCCTTCCAGCAGCAGCAGCGAGAGAACCTTTCCAGGTGGGGTTTTGGTCTCCTCCCAAGGCTGAACACACCTGGATGTGCCTTTCCCCTCCACCTCTCCCCAAGGAAAATCCCACCCCGACACTTCCCGGCGTAAAAAAAAAAAAAGAAACACGAGCGGAGCCGGCTGCCCACCCCGCTCCCCCCCGGGCCTGTTTCATGATAAATTTAAAATCCATTAAAACTTCATCAGGAACCAGCTCTGCCAGGGAAACAAACAGATCCAGGACGAGCCCCACAGGGTCTTCCACGCGAGGCCACCGTGCAGGAAGCCCCTGGGGGATGCTGCTGGTGGGGGAAGCTCCGGGAAGAGAGGGAGGGAGAGCTGGGAATCGCTCGGGAGCCTGGCGAGGAAGGATCCAAGCCCCATCAGCTCTCCTCAGGGCTCCCATCCATGAGGGGGGAAAGAATCACCTCCAGTTAGGGAGGAAAAGAGGAGGATGAAGGGCAGGTCCAGAGGGAGGAGGAAGAGAACACAACCTGCACCAAATCCCACCCTTTCTTCCTCAGTGCTGTGGGGTTCAGGCTCCCAGAGAGCCCAAAAGATCCCGAAATGGGGAAGTTCCCGTGAGATGATGTGAGGTCAAAGCCCTTTGTGTTCCCTCTGCCTGGATCCCTGTCCCAGCCAGGAGCCACAGCTCTGCTGTGAGATGTTTGGGTTGGAAAAATCCCATTTGCACCTCCGTGGTTGTGTTCTGCCCTGGCAGAACAGGGGGGAACGCTGGGGGAGCAGGGAGAGATAAAAACCGTAAATAAACCTCCTGTTCCCAGCACATCCAGCAGGAGCTGCACCCTCTGTACTGGGAGAGAAGCCTTGTCCTGGCAGCCTCTTCCCAGCTTGGCTTGTGCCCCTTTTTGAGGCAATAATCCAGAAAAAAACTGATCCAAACAGAAAATTCCAGACAAAGGGATGCTGTGGAGTCCACAGAGCCACGCAGGTCACGCTCTGAGGAGTGGAAATCACATCCTGGATGTTGGGAGGGGAATGGCCACGGGATGAGGGGACTCTGGAAGGGATGAGGAGAGGCAGTGGCAAACTCAGGGAGGTCAGAAAACCAAGTGGAAGGTCTGGCACCGGAGTCAGAGCAACTCCAGCACAAATCCCAGCTGGATGGGGAAGGAAAAAGGGATGGAGAGCAGCCCTGGGAGGAGGGTTTGGGATGTTGTGGATGAGGCTGGAATAGCCCAGCCCAGAACCCCCCCTGGCCTGGGCAGATCCCAAAGGAAAGGTGGGAATTGCGTCCCTGTGCCCCCCGAGGTGAGAGCCCACCTGCAGAGCTGCCCCAGCCCTGGGGCCAAGAGCAGAAGGAGGTGGAGCTGCTGGAGAGAGCCCAGAGGAGCCCCGGAGCTGCTGCAGGGCTGGAGCCCCTCTGCTCTGGAGCCAGGCTGGGAGAGCTGGGAATGTTCCCCTGGAGAAGGGAAAACTCCAGGGAGAGCTGGGAGCCCCTGGCAGGGCCTGCAGGGGCTCCAGGAGAGCTGGAGAGGGGCTGGGGACAAGGGCTGCAGGGACAGGACACAGGGAATGGCTCCCACTGGGCAAGGGGAGCTTGGGCTGGGATCTTGGGCAGGAATTCCTGGCTGGGCTGGAATTCCCAGCTTGGCTAGGGCTGCCCCTGAGCCAGTTCCAACCATTTCCAACCAACTCCAAATATTTCCACCCAATTCCACCCAGTCCCAGCTGGATGCTGACAGCCCCGTGGTTGTCAGGGTGTCCCAGGCCCTCTGTGACACGGGGGCTGTGCCCTGCCCGGAGCTCACTGTGACCCTGCAGCCCTGGGGACACTGCCAGGAACGTCCCCACCTCGGGGTCCCTCAGAGGAGCCCCCCACCCCTCTGAGGCTCAGGATCGCAGAGATGGCAGAGAAGGCAAATCCCAAATCCCAGCCCGGGAAGGGGCGGCCGAGCCCCCGGAGAAGGGCCCAGGTGAGGGAGGGGACGGGAGGGGACACACGGAGCTGCCTGGGGTACAGGGATGGGATGGGATGGGATGGGATGGGATGGGATGGGATGGGATGGGATGGGATGGGATGGGATGGGATGGGATGGGATGGGATGGCATGGGATGGCATGGGATGGGATGGGCCAAGGAGGGCTTCCCACAGCTCTTCTGCTTGCGGGGAGGACATGGGGAATAACAGAGGGGACACAGGGAATCACAGGGGGACACAAGAATAACGGGGGGGACACAGGAAATCATGGGTAGGACATGGGAAATCATGGGTGGGACATGGGGAATAATGGGGGGGACACAGGGGACAAACCACAGATGGGACATGGGAAACAACAAGAGATGGGACACAGGGAATGGCAGGTGGGGACACAGAGAGCCACAGGTGGGATACAGGTAAATGCAGGTGGGACACAGGGAACATACCACAGGGGGGACACACAGAACCCACAGGTGGGACACAGGGAGGTAAAGGTGGGACGGCGGCACAGGTGGGACACAGGGAACAAACCACAGGTGGGACATGGGAAACAACCAGAGATGGGACACAGGGAATGGCAGGTGGGACACTGGCAGGTAAAGGTGGGACACAGGTACAGGTGGGACACAGGGAAACAGCCACAGGTGGGACACAGGGAACAAACCACAGGTGGGACACGGGCAGCTGAAGGTGGGACACGGGTGCAGTGGGACACAGGGCCAGACCCCCCATGGGATGAGCCTGCCAGGGCCACCCAGCCCAGAGACCCCGTGGGACACTGGAAGCCACCTCGGGAGACCCCTGGAGATGGCCCCAAACACCCTCCCCAGGCCAGCAGCTGTGACAGCAGCCAGGGCCACCCTCACTCACCCTCTGCCCCCCGCAGGTGCCCCACACCAGGGTGGCCCAGGAGGTGACACCACCCGCCCGACCCGCCCGTGACCCCCTCACCGGCCACCGGCCACCGGCCACAGCAGCACCCCCGGCTCCTGTCCGGAGCAGGGCCCCCGGCCACCGGCCACAGCCTGCGTGTCCCCAGCTCCCAGGACACCCCGGGGACCTCCACGGCCACGCAGGGCCGGGCAGGGGACCCTGGGGACCCAGAGCCTGCCCGGGGCAGGGTGAGGGTGGCCAGGCTGACCGAGGCCGGGCTGAGGCAGCTGGGGGGGATCTCCAGCTACCAGAGGATCCTGGAGTGGCTGGACAGCACCTTCAGCAGCAGGGCCGAGGCCGTGGCCGAGCTGCAGGAGGAGATGGACGGGCTCTGGGAGCCCGAGGAGCACGGGGATCACTCGGGTGGAAAAGGCCCCTGAGGTCATCGAGTCCGAGCGGAGCCAAGTCCACCGCGGCCACTCGGCCCCCAGGGGCCACGTCCAGCCCCTCCTGGGACACCCCCAGCGCTCCCAGGGACCCTCTCACCCTGGACGGGCACCAAAGGGGAAGCTGAGGAGGCAGAGGCAGCTCAGGACAAACGGAGATACAGGAATTCCCAAGGAAATCCCCAGGAAAAGCTCTTCTCCCCCGGGGGAGGATGATCCCCCACTGGGACAGGCTGCCCAGGGAAGCTGTGGAGCTCCATCCCACCAGGACACGGTGATCTCCAGAGGTTCCCCCCACATGCCAGGCTGCTGTGAGGATGGGGACACCTTCCCCATGGAGCTTCTGGATGTGCCCTGGGGATCACAGAACCACGGAGTGGCTTGGGTCGGAAGGAACCTTGAAGACCACCCGGCTCCAACCCCTGCCATGGACAAGGACACCTTCCATTATCCCAAGTTTCTCCAACCTGGCTCTGAGCACTTCCAGGCTCCAGAAACAAAACGAGGACGAACCTTCCCACCCAACACCTGTGGAAAAACACGTCCCGGAGCATCCCAATAAAGAGGTTTTTCCACACAGATCCGCCCTTGTTCCTTCGGTTAATACCTGAAACCATGACAAGATGCAACAGGAGCAGCTTTTCAAGCCTCTGGTTTCCCCCAACAAGTTCGTATCCTGAAAGGATTCCGCGGGGTTTCAATCCCACACCGCAACCACAGCCGGGGCAGGACGGAGTCAGGAGAGGGGACTGGGGGGAAGAGCCAAACCCCCCGCTCCCCACACGGCCCCCGTGGGCTGCGAGGAGATGACTCAGCCCCCACAAAAAGGTGAAACCCGAAGATCAGAGGTGCCCCCGGGACCTCCCACCCCCCAAAACCATGAAAGAGCCGCTCTTCTCCGCAGCCAAACCCCGTGGATTCCAAAGGATCCACGGAGAACCCTCTCCGAGGGCAACGCCGCCCTTGGGAACATCCCAGAGACATTTGGGAGCTTTCCCGTCCCCTTTCCATCCAACGTGACCCCAAAACCCCTTTTCTTTTTTTCTTTTTTTTGGTAGGAGCTGCTCCCAGAACGTTTTGTTCATTGTGCAGCCCCAGCCTGGCTTCCAGGCTTTTCCTGAACAAAGGACTGCAACAGGGGAACATCCCAGAGACATTTCGGAGCTTTCCTGTCCCCTTTCCATCCAACGTGACCCCAAAACCCCCTTTTTTGGGGGGGTTTTTTTTTGGTTTTTTGGGGTTTTTTTGGTTTTTTTTTTCTTTTTTTTGGTGGGAGCTGCTCCCAGAATGTTTTGTTCATTGTGCAGCCCCAGCCTGGCTTCCAGGCTTTCCTGAACAAAGGACTGCAACAGGGGAACATCCCAGAGACATCCCAGAGACATTTTGGAGCTTTCCCGTCCCCTTTCCATCCAACGTGACCCCAAAACCCCCTTTTTTTGGGGGGGTTTTTTTTTGGTTTTTTGGGGTTTTTTTGGGTTTTTTTTTCTTTTTTTTGGTGGGAGCTGCTCCCAGAACGTTTTGTTCATTGTGCAGCCCCAGCCTGGCTTCCAGGCTTTTCCTGAACAAAGGACTGCGACAGGGGGGGAAATATGCGTCAGAGGCCCGTCCTGGACGTCGCTCACCCTTTTTTCCCCCTGCACAAATATTTGTAAACACGGGGAGGATTCCGTGTCCAGCCGGCTCGGAGGACCCTTCATAAAACCAGGGATTTATTGCAAACAGGATGGGAATCATTTGCCAGCTCCCGGTGCTTATGGGGCTTTAGGATGAGGAACATAAAGAGCAGGAAAACAGCTGGGCTCTGAGCCCTGCTGCAGAGGGGTGGGATGGGGTGGGGGGTGAATTTACAACTCCAGAGCCCCCCAAAAACACCCCCCCCCCCCCCAAAAAAAAAAAATGAAATGAAGTCTGGAGTTTGTGGGCTGCACTGGAGAATTCCCTGGGTTTATTTAGGGACGGAGGTTGGGGATAGGCTGAGCCCAGCTGAGCTGAGCCCAAGGATCTCCCCCCAGGAGAAAAGAGGTTCAGGGGGGACCCTGTGGCTCTGCACAAGCCCCTGGCAGAGCTGGGCAGGGTCAGGATCTGCTCCCAGGAAACGACAGGAGAAGGGAAAAGGCCTCCAGCTGTGCCAGAGGAGGCCTGGGTTGGAAATTTGGGAAAACTCCAACTGTCCAGCCCCTGGCAGTCCCCATCCCTGCAGGGGATTTCAGAGCCCTGTGGATGTGGCACTTGGGGACACGGGGCAGTGGTGGCCCTGGCAGGGCTGGACTTGGTCACCTCAGAAGGCTCTTCCCACCTCAGCAATTCCATGATTTTATGATCCAAAGCCTCTCCTCTCAATCTCAGAGTTCCCCTCTGACACATCCAGAGGGACAGAATCTTCCCAACTTTGCTTCCATCCAGGTCCTAATTCCTTTCATTTCTCCATGATTCCCACAGCTGGAGCCAATGCCAGGGCGGGCAAGACCTCAGATTTTAGGGATAATCAGGAAAAATCCAGAACTGCTCAGCAGAGTTGGATTTGGGTCTTTAAATGTCCCCAAGAAGTGGCACAGAGAAAGATTTTGGTTCGTTTTTAGCAGCCAAAATAAGCTCTAAATGTGGCAAATCAGCATCAGCCCAGCAGGGCTGGGAGAGCTGGGGAAGGAGAGGAAGGAGAAGGCTGAGGAAGCACATCCAGTCCTGGATTCCAGGGTCCCCTTGGAAAATCACAGCAGAACAGAGCACAGGACAAAATGCAGAAGGATTTAAATTAAAATTGAATTTAAGTTTGATTTCATTGATTTAATTTTAATTTGATTTCATTTGATTTTGTTGATTTAATTTTAATTTTAATTTTAATTTTCATTTTCATTTTCATTTTCATTTCATTGAATTTCATTTTGAATTAAAATCAATGAAATGGGGGGAAAAAAATTCCACAGAGGTGGTCAAATGTTGGAGCAAAGGCACAGAGAGGCTGGGCAGCCTCCAGCCTTGGAGAGCCTCAAAATTTCCACGGAAAAGGCTCAGAGATTCCTGATTTTACTTCAAATTCAGCAAATTTTGAGGAGATTTGGACCAAATTTTCCACGAGCTGTTCCAATCTGAATTAGGTGCCCCTGCCATTGGGATTAGATGGGATTTCAGGTCCTGTCCAAACCATTCCTTTGTGGTTTGACTCCACGAGCAGAGGATGAGAAAAGGAGTTGGAACTCGTGGCTTTCCCTTTGTGCTGAGCTGAGTTTCACCTTGGAACGCCGACGTTCTCCAGGGAAATTCCTTCCCAATCACTTCACTTCCGCCCCTATCACTTGTTATTTTTTGAGATATCTCCCTTCTGGACACCACCACAGAGTGCTCCAGGGGCAGCTTCGGGGCGTTTTCCAAACATTCCTGGGACCCTCCTGAGCCCCAAAGCCCGGAAACGGCAAATCTTTGGGAAGAGCCTTCCCACGCCTGCACAAGGCCGGGAGCGGGGCTGGAACTCAGCTGGAGCCTGAGCAAGGTGAACATTCCCAAGGAAACCCAGCTCCCTGCACCCAGCAGCTCCAGAGGGGCTGAAATTCCTTCCAAAAAGACCTCAGGAATGAGTGGGGAAAGGCAAATGTTGCAGTAAAGGCTGAAAACAAACAAACAAAAAAAATGATGGGAGGAATTGCAGAACTTTCAGCCCCTGAGCTGAGTCCTCCTGGGACGGAATTCCAGGAGAAGGAGAAGGGGAGTGGGGAAAACCAGGATGTGTTGAAGCAGGAATTCTGAAATTCCAGGCACAGCAGGATTTGGGGGTCCTGGGAAAGCAGACCTCAGGATTTAAGGTGCTTCCCCATGAAATTCCCAGAGCTGAACGTGGATGTCCCTGTAAGGCTGAGGGACAGCTGGATGAATAAATAATTAGTGGGGTGGCCAATTCCAGAGGGTGGGGATCAAGGAGTTGTACCCCAAGTGGAGCTGGTGACAAGTGGGGACCATGGCAGGACCTGTCCTGGGAAGTGTCCAGCTCCACTCTGGTGGCAGCGACCTGCAGGAGCCACAGAGCAACTCCCAGGAACTCCTCAGTGACTCCAAACCGGGGGGAAAAGTCACAGAATCATGGAATTCTTAAGGCTGGAAAAGACCCTTAAGATCACTGATCCAAATACTCCCCCAGCACTGCCAGGGCCACCACTGCCCCACATCCCCAAGTGCCACCTCCACAGGGCTCTGAAATCCCCCCCAAAAAACCTCCCTGGGCACTTCCAAGGCCTGAGCACCCTTTCCATGGGGAAATTCCTGCTGCTGCCCACCCTGAGCCTGCCCTGGCCCAGCCTGGGGCCGTTCCCTCTCCTCCTGTCCCTGTGCCCTGGGAGCTGCTGGAAGCACCACAAACCTTCCTGGACTGGGGGGGAATTGTGGTTGCCCAGGATCTTTTCCAATAGGAAAAAAAAAAAAATGGATCCTGAAACAGTTTTATGTGGATGAATCCAAAGTTCCCCTCGTGTCTGACCTGGTGAGCTCAAAAACGATGGAGATTGTGGGGTCATGGAATTGCTGAGGGCTGAAAAGTCCTTCAAGATCTTTAAGTCCAACCAAGTTCCCCCATAACCACATCCCCAAGTGCCACGTCCACAGGGATTTGAGCCCTTCCAGAGATGGAGACTCCACTGCCTCTTCAGGCAGCTCCTTCCAGTGCTGGGCAGCCCTTCCCAGGAGGAATTTTCCCAATATCCAACCTCTCCTCCTGTCCCTGTGCCCTGGGAGCAGATCCCAAATCCCCCCTGGCTGTCCCCTCCTTGTGCAGAGCCACAAGGGCCCCCCTGAGCCTCCTTTTCTCCAGGCTCAGCCCCTTCCCCAGCTCCCTCGGGAATTCTCCAGCCCCTTCCCTGCCCTGCACTCTGTCCAGCTCCTCCAGGGCTCTCCAGAGCTGCCTCAGCACTGGAGGTGCCCCAGCAGGGCCAGCACAGGGGACAAGGGCAGGAGAAGTTCTCGGAGAGGTTCTGGAGTCTTGGAGGTTTTCAACACAGCCCTGAACAGCCTGGGCTGATCTCAGAGCTGCTTCCAGGGAATCATGGAATGGTTTGGGTGGGAAGGGACCTGAGAGCTCATCCAGTCCCATCCATGCACAGGGACACCTCCCACCATCCCAGGTGGATCCAGCCTGGCCTTGGGCACTGCCAGGGATCCAGGGGCAGCCCCAGCCAAGCTGGGAATTCCAGCCCAGCTGGGAATTCCTGCCCAAGATCCCAGCCCAAGCTCCCCTTGCCCAGTGGGAGCCATTCCCTGTGTCCTGTCCCTTGTCCCCAGTCCCTCTCCAGCTCTCCTGGAGCCCCTGCAGGTACAGGAGGCTGCTCTGACCCTTTTTAGGATTTTCCTTCTGCAATCAGTGCCCCTTTCCAGAGGTCCCTCCCTTGGGAACAATCCCCATGAACCACAGAACAGCTTCCATGAACTTCCCCCAGTCAGGGCGACCAGAGTTGGCCCCTGAGAGCAGGATGGGACTGAGGGACCCGGGATGGACCCATCTCCCAAAATCCCAACTCCCCAAGCTGCCACCCCTGGGAAAGCTCTGCTGCTCCCCCTCCCCTCAGCTGACGAGCAGCCTGCATCCTGGGCACTGCAGGAAAACCTCTCTGGGTCAGGGCTGTTGGGTGTTTCGTTGTTTTTTTTTGTTTTTTCCCTCCCCTTCTCCAGCTCTGTTTTCCCAGCGGAACATTTCCAGCCCCGATCCAGCGCCGATTTCTGCGCCGATTTCGCCGCTTTGATCGAGTCCAAACTCTTTTTATTTTTCTTATTTTTTTTTTCTTTTCCTCCCCGGGGGGTGGGTAAGGAGGTCAGGGGGTCAAAAGAGCGCCGTGACAATTCCCCAAAGTTCCATCCCCCGCCACCACGGGCCCCATTAGCACGTAGGACGGGGTGGTTATCGCAGGTCACTGACACCGGCCCCGCTCTAATGGCTTTTCCTGTGGCCCTTATCAATGCCGTGCACAAAGTGGCTCCCCCCCCAGCCTTTCCCCTATGATCTCAGAGCTCTGTTTACAGCTATCTCCCCGCCACCAGGCACCAGCCCAGGCAGCAGACGCTGAGAAATGCCAGGACACGGCCACGGCTGCAAAGTGCCTGAGATGGACAAGGAGTCACCAGAGATTTCGGGAGAGGGAATGGGTTTTTTTTTTTTCCTTCCCCCATCACCCCCCCAAAAAAAAATAAAAAAATGAACTTTTCTTTCGAGTTCCCGAGGAAAACTTGACAAGCCCGAGCTCTGAAACAGAAGAACCCACAGAGTTTTTTTCCATGGTGGGGTTTGTGGAGTAAAAGGAACAAGCGGGGCTACAAAGAGGATTAAAAATAAAAAAGGTTTGGTTTCATCTGAAAGGCAGGGCTGGGTGGCTCTGGGAGTTCCCAAAGAGCCTCCCTGGTGCCTTGAAAGGAGAATTTCAATCGTTCTGCAGAGCACAGATGGTTTTGGGGGGATGCTGAGCCCCTCAGAGGGTGGGGAGGGAGCTGGTCCCAGCCCCACAGATGAGCTGAGCCCCCCTGCCCCATCCCATCCAAAAAAGCAGGGAAAGGAGGATTTGGGCAGGCAGCACCAGCAGCATCACACGTGTGAGAGGAACTAAAAAGATTCAGGTGCAGGGCTGGGAGGAGAACCAGGATCCAATTCCATTGGAATCTGCTCCATGTGGCCACACAAGGTGGGAATTCCATGGGCTCACCTTGAGCCCAGGAACCCCTCCTGCAGCAAAACCTTGTGATTCCAGTGATAATTCCAAAGGAAAAACCTTGTTTCTCCTCCCAAGGCTGTGCTGGCTCTGCTTTTAGAGATACAAAACTTGTCCTTCCCTAAAATTCCTACAATAAAAATTCCCTAAAATAAAATGCAAGGAGAGCTGCTCCGAATGGATACAGACTATCCACCCTGAGAAGATATTCGTTTTCAGCAAAAACAGGGGGGTCATTATTAACTGGACATTGCTCTTTTTTTTTACCTTTTTAATGCTTTTTGTGCATCAAAGCACCTCGAGGGTCGGGGGAGAGGCGGCGCAGATAAAAACGTCAGTGGGGAGATAGGACAAATTTATAGCAAATCCCTGTCAGCTCCCATTTATCTAAATTATCCACCTCTGGATTCTCCAGAAATCCTTCAGCAGCTCCAGCTTTCAGGCTGTTTTTGTTGGTTTTGTTTTTTTTTTTACCTCAGAACGAGCTCCCTTTTTCTTTCTGCCTTGCTGCCTCTGTTTTTGGACACTTGTTCTTTCCCCTAAAATGACCCCTTTGTAGCTGGGATCAAAGAGCTGGGAGTGTCAATCCCAGTGTCTTCAGGAACATGTGAAGAACCTCAAAGTAATTGGGAAGCAATTAGCACAAAAGCTTAAAAAAACCCACCCCGCCGAGGCAGAGCCCAAATGAGCACCAACAGCCCCACTCAGGGAGGAGTTTAAGGGACTTAAATCACCCTCAGCTGCCTCCCAGACAACTTTTTTTTTTTTTTTTGGGAGCACCTTCAGTGCAGCCCACTCTGCCTTGAGTTTTTTTGGCTTTTTTTTTTGGGTTTCATTCCTTTCTGCTTTGGGTTCACACTCTTTGCTTTCTGCCTGGCTGCAGCTTAAGGGGGGGGAAACATGAAACACAAAACTGCTTTTCATTTCTGTGTTGTGTAAAGCGAAGCCATCCCCGTGCCTTGGCCTGGAAAAGGCAAGGCACCCACCAGCTGCTGAGATGCTCCTGCAGATAAACCAGCTGGCCCAGGCCTCACCTTTCCTGGTTTGTTTTGGAGATCGATCAAAGCAGCCCCGGCTTTGTTACACAGAACTTTGGTCAGAGAGCAACAAGAAAAGAGATCAGAGCCCATCAATGGCGAAATCACGCTCTGGGTTTGGCCTCTCCGAACTTTTCCAGGGCTTCCTCGGGCAGGGAGGGGATGGGGCTGATGCCACCAGCCCGGGGCAGGCTGCAGGTGAATGTCCTGGGATAGCCCAGGGCTGCTGAGCTGGGCCTGGGCTGGGCTAAGGGCTCAGGGTCAGCCCAAACCAGGACAGACCTCAGTGAACTGAGCCTGAAATCCCTGGATTTGCTGCCAGTGCCTCTCCTTAAAACCTTCACTGCTTTGGGATGGAGGCACCCTAAAGATTTCAGGGTGTTTTGTTCCAGATCCCAGAGACCCAAAGCCTTCCCAAGCCCATTTCTCCATGAGGACAGCGTCAGGCAGCCCCTTCCCTCAGCAGGAAAGGAATTGGGATGAACAATCCCATAAAACATCCCAGGGGAGCTTAAAAAGGCTGAACAGAACCTGGGCTGGGCTTAGGGCTCAGGGTCAGCTTAAACTAGACCTTGGCCAACTGATCCTGAAATCCCTGGATCTGCTGCCAGTGCTTCTCCTTAAATCATTCACAAAATCCCAGACTGGATTGGGATGGAGGCACCCTAATGATACCAGGATTTTTCTGTCCCAGATCTGCAGAAATCCCAACCCTTCCCACACTCAGCACAATGTCAGGCAGCCCCTTCCTCAGCAGGAAAGGAATTGGGGTGAGCAATCCCATAAAACATCCCAGGGGAGCTTAAAAAGGCTGAACAGAACCTGGGCTAGGATTGGTGCTCAGGTTCAGCCTAAATCAGGCCAGAACTCGGCCAACTGATCCTAAAATCTCTGGATTTGCTGCCAGTGCCTCTCCTTAAACCTTTCACTGCTTTGGGATGGAGGCACCCTAAAAATGCTAGGATTTTCTGTCCCAGATCTGCAGAGATACCAACTTCTCCCACTCCCATCTTTCCCTGAGACAGCCCCTTCCTCAGCAGGAAAGGAATTGGGGTGAGCAATCCCACAAAACATCCCAGGAGAGCCTGAACTGGGTTGGGCTTAGGGCCCAGGGTCAGCTCAAACCAGGACAGACCTTTGACATCTGATCCTAAAATTCTCATCTTTCAATTTGCTGCCAGTGCTTCTCCTTAAATCATTCACAAAATCCCAGACTGGTTTGGGATGGAGGCACCCTAAAGATGTTGGGATGTTTTGTTTGATATCTGCAGAAATCCCAACCCTTCCCAAGCCTGTTTCTCCCTCAGGACAGCGTCAGGCAGCCCCTTCCCTCAGCAGGAAAGGAACTGGGGTGAACAATCCCATAAAACATTCCATCAGAACCTGAAATGGCTGAACAGAACCTGGGCTGAGCTTAGGGCCCAGGGTCAGATCAAACCAGGACAGACCTCGGTGAATTGACCCTGAAATCCCTGGATTTGCTGCCAGAGCCTCTCCTTAAACCTTTCACTGCTTTGGGATAGAGGCACCCTAAAGATTTCGGGATTTTTTTGTCCCAGATCTGCAGAGATGCCAACCTTCCCCACTCTCATCTCTCCCTGAGGCAGCCTCTTCCTCAACAGGAAAGGAATTGGGGTGAGCAATCCCATAAAACATCCCAGGGGAACTTAAAAAGGCTGAACAGAACCTGGGCTGGGCTTAGGGCTCAGGATCAGCTCAAACCAGGACAGACCCTTTGACAACTGATCCTAAAATTCTCATGCCTTGGATTTGCTGCCAGTGCCTCTCCTTAAATCATTCACAAAATCCCAGACTGCTTTGGGATGGAGGCACCCTAAAGATGTTGGGATGTTTTGTTTGATATCTGCAGAAATCCCAACCCTTCCCAAGCCCGTTTCTCCCTCAGGACAACGTCAGGCAGCCCCTTCCCTCAGCAGGAAAGGAATTGGGGTGAACAATCCCCTAAAACATCCCATCAGAACCTGAAATGGCTGAACAGAACCTGGACTGAGCTTAGGGCCCAGGGTCAGCCCAAACCAGGACAGACCTCGGGCAACTGACCCTGAAATCCCTGGATTTGCTGCCAGCACCTCTCCTTAAACCTTTCACTGCTTTGGGATAGAGGCACCCTAAAGATTTCAGGATTTTTTTGTCCCAGATCTGCAGAAATCCCAACCCTTCCCACATTCAGGACAGCGTCAGGCAGCCCCTTCCTCAGCAGGAAAGGAACTGGGGTGAACAATCTCCTAAGACATCCCAGGAGAGCTTGAAATGGATGAACAGAACCAGAACCTAAGCTGGGCTTAGGGTCAGCTTAAACCAGACCTCGGTGAACTGATCCTAAAATTCTTGTGCCTTGGATTTGCAGCCAGTGCCTCTCCTTAAATCATTCACAAAATCCCTGGCTGCTTTGGGATGGAGGCACCCTAAAGATTTCAGGAATTTTCTGTCCCAGATCTGCAGAAATCCCAACCCTTCCCACACTCAGGACAGCCCTTCCCTGGGCAGGAAAGGAATGGGGATGAACAATCCCATAAAACATCCCAGGACAGCCTGAAATGGCTGAACAGAACCTGGGCCAGGTTTAGGGCTCAGAGTCAGCTCAAACCAGGCCAGACCTCGGTGAACTGATCCTAAAATTCTCATGCCTTGGATTTGCTGCCAGTGCTTCTTCTTAAACCTTTCACTGCTTTGGGATGGAGGCAGCCTAAAATAAAATGGGATTTTTCTGTCGCAGATCTGCAGAAATCCCAACCCTTCCCACACTCAGGACAGCGTCAGTCAGCCCTTCCCTCAGCAGGAAAGGAACTGGGGTGAACAATCCCATAAAACATCCCAGGAGAGCCTGAAATGGCTGAACAGAACCTGGGCTGGGTTTAGAGCTCAGGATCAGCTCAAACCAGGCCAGACCTTGGCAAACTGACCCTGAAATTCCCAGGACCTGGATTTGCCCCCCTTCTTAAATCATTCATAAATTCCCAGACTGGTTTGGGATGGCGGCACCTTAAAGATTTCTGGATTTTTCTGTCCCAGATCTGCAGAAATCCCAACCCTTCCCACACTCAGGACAGCCCTTCCCTTGGCAGCAAAGGAATGGGGATGAACAATCCCATAAAACGTCCCAGGAGAGCTTGAAAAGGCTGAACAGAACCTGAGCTGGGTTTAGGGCTCAGGATCAGCTCAAACCAGGCCAAGCCTCAGTCAACTGATCCTAAAATTCTCATCTTTGGATTTGCACCCAGTGCTTCTCCTTAAATCGTTCACAAAACCCCAGACTGTTTGGGATGGAGGCACCCTAAAGATTTCTGGATTTTTCTGTCCCAGATTTGCAGAAATCCCAACCCTTCCCACACTCAGGACAGCCCTTCCCTGGGCAGGAAAGGAACGGGGATGAACAATCCCATCAAACATCCCCGGAGAGCCCCGTCCTGCCCCGGCAGCCGCCGCCACGCCAAGGTCCAGCTCTCAATTAACCCCCGCCTGACCTTCCTTCACTTTCTTTCCCCCCTGCTCTGCCCTTCCTGCCAAAGTTCAGCGTTTCCTGGAAAAGTCTCCGCGCCTGTTGGATGTTGTCCTTCGCCTTGGTCGCCGAGGGAAGGATTTGTAGGATTTACAGGTGCCTGGCCCCCTCTGGAAGCCCGTGACCGTGGGCTGACCCCCCGGTACAATCCGTGAACTCCTGCCCCAGCTGATAAGGCTGCCAGATAGGAGCAGGAGGTTTTTTTTTTTTTTTTGCAAATAATCCTTTGGGAATTTACAAGCAGCGCGGCCATAAAAAACCCCCGAGGTGACTGGAAGGTCGATTTCACTCGGAATAATAAATATCCCCGATGTTTATTCAACGTGGGCCTTTTCAACTGCGGGCCAAGCTGGGAGATAAGGCTATTGTAAATGACAAATATTGGGAGTTTGGGGGGGGAACTATTACATTATGATCCTTCCGTCTGACGCTGCTGCCGGGGCCGTGCCCTCGGTGCTTTGCAGGATCCCTGACATTGTTCCACCCGAGCCGGGCCTAGCAAAGCCAGGCCGGGATTCAGGCCCAGGTCAGCAAAAGGGCAATTTGCTGCTCAGGGGATTATTTTTTTTTAATTTTTTTTTATTATTATTTATTATTATTATTATTATTATTATTATTATTTATTTTTTATTTTTTCTCCTGCTCCTGGCTCCCCTAAAAGCTCTTCCCGAGAGCTCTGCTGGGGTTTCTGCTCGGTGCCCGTTCCCATTCCAGTCTGGAGGAATCACCAGGAGGAGTGGGAGCTTTTCAGGATCCCTGACATTGTTCCATCCGAGCCAGGCCTAGCAAAGCCAGGCCGGGATTCAGGCCCGGGTCAGCAAAAGGGCAATTTGCTGCTCAGGGGATCATTTTTTTTTTAATTTTTTTTTTTATTATTATTTATTTTTATTATTATTATTATTATTATTATTTTTTCTCCTGCTCCTGGCTTCCCCTAAAAGCTCTTCCCGAGAGCTCTGCTGGGGTTTCTGCTCGGTGCTCGTTCCCATTCCAGTCTGGAGGAATCACCAGGAGGAATGGGTGCTTTGCAGGATCCCTGACATTGTTCCACCCGAGCCGGGCCTAGCAAAGCCAGGCCGGGATTCAGGCCCGGGTCAGCAAAAGGGCAATTTGCTGCTCAGGGGATTTTTTATTTTTATTTTTTTATTTTCTCCTGCTCCTGGCTCCCCTAAAAGCTCTTCCCGACAGCTCTGCTGGGGTTTCTGCTGGCTGCTCGTTCCCATTCCAGTCTGGAGGAATCACCAGGAGGAATGGGAGCAGTGGTTGGTCCCAGCTCAGCGTGGGGACAGAGCTGCTCCCACTGGGAGCTCACGTTCCAAATTTTACTTTTGGGGATGCACCCGAGCCTTGATTGTGCCATTCAAAGGAATTCGTGGAGTCTCATCCCTTTTTCCAGGGCCTTTGGAGCTCACCCCTCCAAATTTTACTTCTGGGGATGTATCCAAGCCTTCAATTCCAAGGAATTTGTGGAATCTCATCCCTTTTCTTGGGCCTTTGGAGCTCACCCCCTCCAAATTTTACTTCTGGGGATGTATCCGAGCCTTGATTGTGCCATTCCAAGGAATTTGTGAAGTCTCCTCCCTTTCCCAGGGCCCTTGGAGCTCACCCACCAAATTTTAATTTTGGGGATGCATCCGAGCCTTGAATCTCCTGATCCACAGAACCTGTGGAGTCTCATCTGTTTTTAGGGATCTTTGGAACTCACACTCCAACTCTGGATTTCAGGGATGCTTCCAGCAGCATCCAGGCCTTGACTGTGCCCTTCCACAGAACCTGAGGAGTCTCATCCCTTTTCCAGGGCCTGGCTGAACCTCTCCAAGGAATCCCTGAGGCTGGAAAAATCCTCTGGGGCTGAATCCAACCGTGCCCAGCCCTGCCAAGGCCACCACCACCACCCCGTGTCCCCAAGGGCCACATCGCTGCAGGGATGGGGACAGCTGGAAAACTCTTCCCAAGAAGGAATCTCCCCAATATCCAACCTAAACCTCCCTTGGCTGTTCCCTCTCATCCCATCCCGTGTTCCCACCTCCAGAAGGAGACAATCCCACCCAGACCCACCCCACGGACCTGGCCGTGGATCTGCTGCTTCCCCTGACACATTTCTGAGGGCAATCCCCATTTCTGATTAAAAAGTGAAGCAGCAAGGCAATAAAAAACCCCCAGTGCAGAAACAAACCCATTTCTGTGATGTGAAGCAAAGCAATTCCATGTCTTGCCCTTGAAATCCATGGAATGCAACCACCTGGGATGGTCAAAACGGCTCCATCCAGCAGCAGAAGCTGCTGACCGTCCTCAGAACACCTTTGTGGGCAATCACACCACCAAACCCACAATAAATCCAAATTAAATCCATATTAAATCCAAATTCAGTCCATATTAAATCCGAATAAAGTCCACGTTAAATCCAAATAAAATCCATATTAAATCCAAATTAAATCCGAGTTAAATCCGTAATAAACCCGTAATAAACCCATATCAAACCCATATCAAACCCATATCAAATCCACTCTCTCCTGTTGAACCGAGGCACGGCAGCCCCTCCAATGGGATTCCCAATCCCGTCCCCCTGATCCAGATCCCTCCCTGAAGTTTCCCCCAATAAAGTGGCACTTTCATTTCAAAGAACTTACGGAGTTTCTTCCATTTTCCAAGGCTTTTGGATCTTGCTCTCCAAATTTTAATTTTGGGGATGCATCTGAGCCTTGACTGTGCCATTCCAAGGAATTTGTGGAGTCTCATCCCTTTTTCCTGGGCCTTTGGAGCTCTCTCTCTCCAACCTTTAATTTCAGGGATGTTTCCAGGCCTTAAATGTGCCATTCCAAGGAATTTGTGGAGTCTCATCCCTTTTCCAGGGCCTTTGGATCTCACCCTGCAGCTCTGGATTTCAGGGATGCATCCCAGCCTTGAATCTCCTCATCCCTTCAGCTCCCTCCTAATTCCCAATGACCAAACTCCTGCTCCAGCTGGGATATTCCTCCAAGACAAACACAGCCACCCATTTTGGAGAGGGGAATTTCTCACTCCAAGAAAATCTCACGTCGACGTGGCCAAATGACCTAATGATGACCAGGTGAGGGGCACACACAAAGATGTTTTGTAGGAACGGGGTTTCTGACGGCTCTGCTCCTTCAGCAAACTCGTGTGGATGGCCCATTCCCACTGAAGAATTCATTTTCCTTGGAGCAAACAGCATCAGAATCCAACCAATCCCTGCCCAAAACTCTCCCATTTTCAGGGAATCATAAAGTTAATGAATCTAAAGAATCTTTGGAGAAAATGGTATAAGAATCCAACCATTTCCTGCCCAAAACTCTCCCATTTTCAGGGAATAACAAAGTTACTGAATCCAATGAATTTTTGGAGAAAACAATGTCAGAATCCAACAAATTCCACCCCAAAACTCTCCTATTTCAATGGAATTATGAAGTTAACAAACCCAAGGAATTCTTGGAAGAAAACAGCACCAGAATCCAACCAATTCCTGCCCAAAACTCCCCCATTTCCATGGAATATTAAAATTACTGGATCCAGAGAGGAACTCCTGGAGGAAACAGCATCAGAATCCAAACAATTCCACCCCAAAATTCTCCCATTTCCACAGAATAATTTGTTTTCCTTGGAGAAACCAGCATCAGAATCCAACCAAGTCCTGCACAAAACATTCCCATTTCTAAGGAATAATGGAATTACTGCACCCAAAGAGGAATTCTTGGAGAAAACAGCACCAGAATCCAACCAATTATTTCCCAAAATTCTCCCATTCCCACTGAAGAATTCATTTTCCTTGGAGCAAACAGCATCAGAATCCAAACAATTCCTGCCCAAATTTCTCCCATTTCAATGGAATTATGAAGGTAACGAATCCAAAGAATTCTTGGAGAAAACCACACCAGAATCCAACTGATTCCTGCCCAAAGTTCTCCCATTTTCAGGGAATAACAAAGTTACTGAATCCAAAGAATTCTTGGAAGAAAACAGCACCAGAATCCAACCAATTCCTTCCCAAAGCTCCTCCATTTGCATGGAATATTAAAATTACTGGATCCAGAGAGGAACTCTTGGAGGAAACAGCATCAGAATCCAAACAATTCCACCCCAAAATTCTCCTATTTCCACAGAATAATTTGTTTTCCTTGGAGAAACCAGCATCAGAATCCAACCAAGTCCTGCACAAAACATTCCCATTTCTAAGGAATAATGGAATTACTGCACCCAAAGAGGAATTCTTGGAGAAAACAGCACCAGAATACAACCAATTATTTCCCAAAATTCTCCCATTCCCACTGAAGAATTCATTTTCCTTGGAGCAAACAGCACCAGAATCCAACCAATTCCACCCCAAAACTCTCTCATTTCCATGGAATTATGAAGTTAAGGAATCCAAAGAATTCTTGCAAGAAAACGACATCAGAACCAAACAGTTCCACCCCAAAATTCTCCCATTCCCACAGAATAACAAAATCACTGTATCCAAAGAGGAATTCTTGGAGAAAACAGCACCAGAATCCAACCAATTCCTGCCCAAAATTCTCCCATTTCCATGGAATTATGAAGTTAACGAATCCAAAGAATTCTTAGAGAAAACAGCACCAGAATCCAACCAATTATTTCCCAAAATTCTCCCACTTCCACAGAATAACAAAATTACTGAATCCAAAGAGGAATTCTTGGAGAAAACAGCACCAGAATCCAACCAATTCCTGCCCAAAACTCCTCCATTTCCATGGAATAACAGAATTCCTGCATCCAAAGAGGAATTCTCGGAGGCAAATCAAACAACAGAGAAACACAAACCCATGAAAAATTCCGGATTTGGGAGAGCTGGAGGAAAAATTCCCTTTGCGTTTCCGTGCCCTGCACGGAGGAACCGCCGAGATTTTCCCCAGATCCACGGAATTCCCCCCAAATTCCTGGGAGAACTTCCCAGGAAAATCCCGGATCCAACTCACCAGGACAGAGTAGATGTGGAGGCATCGATAGACCGGGGAGAAATCCACCAAATCCTGGGCTCCAGGCACCTGGAAAAGGGAGAAAAATCCATGAAAAACGCAGGAAACTCAGCAGAATTTTATGGATAAAGAGGTAAAACTGCAAAAAGTAAATTAAAGTAATTACTTACATGTGATTAAAATTACCCTTTAATTACATGTAAGTGGAGGACTGAAATATCACAGACAGACAGGTGAAATCCTAAAAAAAAATTAAATTTAAATACTTTTGTCTCTCCAAAAGATCACATTTAGGTGAGTGAAACTCTAAAAAAATCTTATACAAAGTAATGCCACTCTAAAAAAATCACATTTAGGTGAATATAATTTAAAAAATTCAACTATAACTAAATTCGACTCTAAAAAATAGTATTTAGGTGAATGAAAGACTGAAAAAATCACATCTAAATCGGTGTAACTAAAAAAAAAATCAGTTTTAGGTGAGTGCAGATCTGAAATATTTAAATATAAATAAATTCCACTCTAAAAAAAATCACATTTAGGGGAATATAGCTCTTAAAAATTGAAATATAACTGAATTCCACTTAAAAAATCACATTTAGGGGAATATAACTGCTAAAAATTGAAATATAACTGAATTCCACTCTAAAAAAATCACATTTAGGGGAATATAACTCCTAAAAATTCAAATATAACTAAATTCCACTCTAAAAAAAATCACTTTTAGGTGAATGTAACTAAAAAATTCAAATATAATAAAATTCCACTCTAAAAAATCACATTTGGGTGAATGAAACACTGAAAAAATTGCATCTAAATAAGTGACACTCAAAAAAACCCCACTTTTAGGTGAATGCAGATCTGAAATATTTAAATATAAATAAATTCCACTCTAAAAAAAAATCACTTTTAGGTGAATGTAACTAAAAAATTCAAATATAATAAAATTTCACTCTAAAAAATCACATTTAGGTGAATGAAACACTGAAAAAAAATCACATTTAAATGAATTTATCACTCCAAAATATCATTTCTAGGGGAGAGCAGCTCCAACACCAGCAGGTTCAGGGCAAAGCCAAAATTCCACGGAGGGAAAAATCCATTGAATTCCTGGCATCTCCCCCAAATATTCTGATTTTTTCAGGGGGTTGGAAGCAGGAAAATTCCCTTTCAAGTTGGTTCTGCTCCATTGAAATCCCACTGAAGGCTCAGCCTCAATCCAAGCACAGAATCCAAGAGATCCTGGCTCCTCATGCAACAAAAAATGGGGAAAAAAAGCAAAAATCGGGCAAAAAACCCAACTCAATCTTTGGATTTCACGTTGGATTTGCTGGAAAATTCCGTTTGGGATTCAATTTTTTTCCCCTGGGGAAGAGACTCAGTCCTAGGGAGGAGGAATTTGGGAAGGGTGGGAGCAGAGGGGGGATTTGGAGGGACCCTGAGGTGAAATATTTCAATAAATAAATAAATTGTACTCTAAAAAAAAAAAAAAAATAAAAAACAGACCCAAAAAACAACAAAACCTTTTAGGTGAATGTAACTAAAAAAATTCAAACATAATTAAATTCCGCTCTAAAAAAATCACATCTAGGTGAGTTCAACTCTAAAAAAAATCTTATATAAATTAATGGCACTCTAAAAAAAAAAATCACATTTAGGTGAATGAAACACTGAAAAAATCACATCTAAATCAGTGTCACTCCAAAAAAATCACTTTTGGGTGAATAAAGATCTGAAATATTTCAATATAAATAAATTCCACTCTGAAAAAAAAAAATCACATTTAGGTGAATATAACTCTTAAAAATTGAAATATAACTGAATTCCACTCTAAAAAATCACGTTTAGGTGAATGTAATTAAAAAAATTCAAATATAATTAAATTCCACTCCCACATGTGGGATGGGATGGGATGGGATTCCCACATCTGCACCCTCAGGCACTGCCCCTGGAGCTGTTCCTGGAGCAGCCTGGGATGGTGGAGGTGTCCCTGGGCATGGCAGGGCTGGAACGGGATTTTGTGGGATCGGCTCCTCTGTGGGGTGGAAGTGGAGCTGTCAAAGGGTCCCAGGATGGAAGGAAAAATCAGTCCTGGCTGGGGCTGGAACGAGGGATCCCAGGATCCCAAACTGGTTTGGGATGAGAGGGAGCCTGAACCCCATCCCATTCCAGCCCTGCCATGCCCAGGGACACTTCCACCACCCCAGGGTGCTCCAGGAACACCTCCAGGGGCCGTGCCTGAGGGTGCAGATGTGGGAATCCCATCCTGAATCACCTCAGGGTCCCCCTTTCCCATCACAAACCGGTCTGGGATCCTGGGATCCCTCGTTCCAGCCCCAGCCAGGACCCTCTGCAGTGCCCAGATCTGATCTTCCTCCCATCCTGGGACCCTTTACCAGCTCCACTTCCACCCCACAGAGGAGCTGATCCCACAAAATCCCACTCCAGCCCTGCCATGCCCAGGGACACATCCACCACCCCAAGGTGCTCCAGGAACAGCTCCAGGGGCAGGAACTGGAGGGGCACATGTGGGAATCTCATCCTGGATCACCGAGATCACCCCGAGATCCCAAAAAACTCATCAGCCCCGACCCAGGGGTGCAGGGAGGGGAAGCAGGAGGCTCAGGGGAGTGAAGGCAGCAAAGGGAATGAACCCCTGGGATGGGTTTTGGCCGCCTCATCCCTGTCCTTGGCGTTCTCTTCCCTTCCCAGCCCTGCTCTCCATCCCAGCGGCTCCTCCAGCCAGGCAGGGTTGGGTCACCAGGGAGGATTCCCAGCAAGGAACGGGGTTGGGATCACCTAGGAGCCTTTCCATGTCCCCTTGGGCTGCTCAGCACATCCCACCTGAGGCCTGGGAGAGCTGGGAATGTTCCCCTGGAGAAGGGAAAACTCCAGGGAATGCTCAGAGTCCCTGCAGGGGCTCCAGGAGAGCTGGAGAGGGGCTGGGAACAAGGGCTGCAGGGACAGGACACAGGGAATGGCTCCCACTGGGCAAGGGGAGCTTGGGCTGGGATCTTGGGCAGGAATTCCTGGCTGGGCTGGAATTCCCAGCTTGGCTGGGGCTGCCCCTGCATCCCTGGCAGTGCCCACGGCCAGGTTGGATCCACCTGGGATGGTGGGAGGTGTCCCTGCCCATGGATGGGGTGGGAATTGATGATTTTAAGGTCCCTTCCATCCCAAAGCATTCCAGGATTCCCTGATCCCAGCTGAACCCAGGACAAGGCTCTGATCAAGGCTCATCCCTCTCACAAACTATTTCCCCTTTTCCCTTTCCCTGACTTTGACATTGCCCACACGAGGCAGCACTTCCACGGAGTCCATCCCAATTCTCTCTCCTGCCCTCCCACCCCTTTCATTCCCATTCCCATTCCCATTCCCATTCCCATTCCCATTCCCATTCCCATTCCCATTCCCATTCCCATTCCCAGTTCTCCCAAAGTCCCTCAGCAGCTCCCAAATCCCCAGCCCAGCCCCTCAGGGCTCCTCCTTTCCCTCCCTTTATTCCTCCAGAACCAGGAGCCATCAGCCCCCATCAGTAAAATCAGCATTGAAACCTTTCTGGCTCAGAAATCCTTGGAAAATAAAAACTCCTGGAGACGCCTGGAGCCAGGGCAGCTCCTGCCCAGTGCCCCCCACCCAGGAGGGGTTTTTAGGGAGGAGGGATCTGTCATCCCTCCACACCCCCTTCAAAGCAGGCAACCTTTTCCAGGGAAATTTCAACCCAGGATCAAAGGGTTTTGCTCTGCTCCCGTCCAGCGCTCCAACCGGAACGGAGGAATTGTTCTGATAAAGGCTGAGAAAAATCAGGATTTGGCCAAAAAAAGTTTGACTCCCTCCCCACCCCGGAGAAACTCGTTCAAAGCAACGATTTCAGGCACTTTTGATTTTCTGGAAGAATTTCCAAGCCCACACACACGCAGGCTGAGGACAAATCAGCTGGGGCACTGAGCACAGCTCCCATCTCCAGGGGCAGCTGCAGAATTCCTGAGGCAGGAAC
Source organism: Phylloscopus whistleri (assembly GCA_017589585.1). Taxonomy (NCBI): domain Eukaryota; kingdom Metazoa; phylum Chordata; class Aves; order Passeriformes; family Phylloscopidae; genus Phylloscopus; species Phylloscopus whistleri. The sequence goes on from JADMLD010000129.1 coordinate 24,310, forward strand.
AGGAGGAGCAGGCAGGGAAGATCCGAGGCCTTTCCACGGGGAAATTTGTGGGGAATAAAGCCAAGCCCCCAAAACTCTGCTGGGGTTTTATGCAGGGGGATGAATATTACAGGAAAATCAGTTTCTAAACTATTATAACATCTATAAATATTAATTTTAAAATTATAGTATTTTTGCTATAATTAATATTGTTTTGTAATAAATTAAATATTATTTTATAATAAATTAAATATTATTTTATAATCTATTATTTTTAAAAAAAACCCCAAGATCAGCTCTTCTGCACATGCAGCTTTGTAAAAGAATGAATATTAATTCAATTATTCAAAATCTTCCCAGAATATCCAATATAAGGCTTGGGATATATGGGGCATATGGGATATATGGAATATATGGAATATATGGAATACATGGAATTTATGGAATATATGGAATATATGGAATTCCATCCAGCAGAAGGATGTGGAGTTGGTGGAGAGATATCGAGGGTTAATTTGGGATACCAGTGTTCATTTGGGATGTGAGGGTTAAATTGGGATGTGAGGGTTAATTTGGGATATCAGAGTTAATTTGGGATATGAGGGTTCATTTGAGATACGAGGTTTAATTTGGGATATTGAGGGCCAATTTGGGATTTTGAGGGTTAATTCAGGATATTGAGGGTTAACTTGGGATTTTGAGGGTTAATTTGGGATATGAGGGTCAGTTCAGGATATTGAGGGTTAGTTTGGGTTATTGAGGGTTACTTTGGGATCCCAGGGTTACTTTGGGATATTGAGGATTAATTTGGGATATTGAGGGTTAACTTGGGATTTTTGAGGGTTAATTTGGGATATTGAGGGTTAATTCAGGATATTGAGGGTTACTTTGGGATCCCAGGGTTTGGATCTCCTCGGTGCCTTTTGGTGTAAGAGCAGGACACCAGCACAGCTCCTGTGCCTCAGTGAAGCTGAAAACCCCCCAGACCAGAACACCAGGAACTCCAGAGGACCCAGATCCAGGGATTTGGGAACCATCCCAGTGTCCCAGGGATTGGAACCCACGGATGAGCTGGGGCAGAGGGACACGGGACAGGACAGAGAACCCACAGGGGCTCCACTCCAGGACAGGGCAGGGAGCAGGGGGGACAGCAGGTGACACAAACATCCCAGGAACCGTCCCTGAAACTCCATCACTGCCACCAGCATCCACTGAAATTCCACTGAAGGCTCAGCCTCAATCCAAGCACAGAATCCAAGAGATCCTGGCTCCTCATGCAACAAAAAATGGGAAAAAAAAGCGAAAATCAGGCAAAAAACCCAACTCAGTCTTTGGATTTCACGTTGGATTTGCTGGAAAATTCCGTTTGGGATTCAATTTTTTCCCCCTGGGGAAGAAACTCCGTCCTGGGGAGGAGGAATTTGGGAAGGGTGGGTGCAGAGGGGGGGTTTGGAGGGACCCTGAGGTGAAATATTTCAATAAATAAATGAATTCTACTCTAAAAAAAAAAAAACAAAAAAACCACACCAAAACAAAAAAAACACCAAAACAAACAAAAAACCCCAACAACCCATCCCTGAAACTCCATCACTGCCACCACCACTGGATGGCTCCACTCCAACTCAGCTTTGGAGCCCACAGGAGAAGGAGCTGGAGCTGCTGGAGAGAGCCCAGGGGACAGCAAGGAGCTGCTCCCAGGGCTGGAGCCAGGCTGGGAGAGCTGGGAATGTTCTCCTGGAGAAGAGGAGGCTCCAGGGAGAGCTCCGAGTCCCCCCTGAGCCTCCTTTTCTCCAGGCTCAGCCCTTTCCCAGCTCCCTCGGGAATTCTCCAGCCCCTTCCCAGCTCCCTTCCCTGCCCTGGACACACTCCAGCCCCTCCAGGGCTCTCTTGTCATGTGGAGCCCAAAACTGGAATGGATCCATTTCCACTTGAGAAGAATTTTTGGCAAACAAACCAATAAATAAATAAATAAATTTCCAAAAAGGACAAAAATCCCAGGAGGATTCGCTCCTGTGATCCAGGGAAAGGACCCAGGGAAGGGCTGGAGCTGTTCCAGGGCAGGTTTGGGATTTCAGGGAAAGGTTCCTCATCCAGAGGGTGCTGGCACTGCCCAGGGAATGGGCACGGCCCCAGAGCTCCAGGAGGGTTTGGGCAGCGCTCCAGGGGTGCCCAGGGTGGGATTTCAGGGTGTCTGTGCAGGGACAGGGGTTGGATGGATGATCCCTGTGGATTCCTTTCCATTCAGGATGTTACCTGATCCTCCAAGGAAGGAACATGGGGAACTCAGAGCTGATCAGGAATAAATTGCTGCCCTCTCCCTGCAGCGCTGCTGGAGAAGGGGCCATGGGGGCTCCTCCATGGGATCTGCTCCATGGGGGCTCCTCCATGGGGTTCCCCCTCCGTGGGATCTCCTCCACAGGATGTCCTCCACGGGATCTCCTCCATGGGGGCTCCTCCATGGCATCTCCTCCATGGGATCTCCTCCTCCATGGGATCTCCTCCATGGGATCTCCTCCATGGGAGTTCCTCCATAGGATCTCCTCCATGGCATCTCCTCCATGGGGGCTCCTCCAGGACACCTGGCCAGGTGCACCCGGGGGTCTGGTGGTTGCTGCCCCTCCCCCACTGCTCTTCATCATCACACACAGCGGCCACTGCCCACCCTGGGACCAGGACTGGACAGGGACAGCCCCTCCTGCCCATCCCCAGCTGCAGGGTCACCTCCTGTGGGGTCACCAAAGTGCCACCACACCCAGAGAAGGGATTCACCTGCCTGAGATCGGCCAGAATCCTGGAATGGTTTGGGATGGAAGGGACCTTAAAATCATCAATTCCCACCCCTGCCCTGGCAGGGACAGCTCCCACTGTCCCAGGTGGATCCAGCCTGGCCTTGGGCACTGCCAGGGATCCAGGGGCAGCCCCAGCCAAGCTGGGAATTCCAGCCCAGCCAGGAATTCCTGCCCAAGATCCCAGCCCAAGCTCCCCTTGCCCAGTGGGAGCCATTCCCTGTGTCCTGTCCCTGCAGCCCTTGTCCCCAGCCCCTCTCCAGCTCTCCTGGAGCCCCTGCAGGGACTCTGAGCATTCCCTGGAGTTTTCCCTTCTCCAGGGGAACATTCCCAGCTCTCCCAGCCTGGCTCCAGCCCTGCAGCAGCTCCGGGGTCTCATTCCATGCTGCTGTGGGAATGAAGATCCCACCCAGAGGGTCCCAGAGGAGCTGGTGGGCTCTGGGCTGACCCCACAATTCCATCCCTGTGGGGGACGTTGTGACCTCACTCTGCTTTGGATGCACAGCAGCCGTAGGAAGGAGGGAATGGATTTGCAGGGAAGAAACAGAAATCCCAGAGCCACCTCAACAACCCCAACTCGAAATTTCAACCTTCTCCTGGTTCCCCTCCCCGGCTGCTCAGGGGCTGTCACGGCCAGAGTGCCGAACACCCCCCAGCCCAGGGACTGCCTGGAGCTGAGAACATCATTCTCCTGACAAAAGGCGCTTCAGCAAACGAGAACAGAACTTCCCAAAACATCCAGGACACGGCTGCATCCCAAGGAATGGCAGACACATCCACAGGCTCAACCCTCCCAAGTCCTGCACTGCAGGTCTGGGATCTCCGAGCTGCCCTTCCTGAGCCACGGGGCTCCATTCCATGGGAAACATCCCAAATCCTTGGTGTCCCAGCACTGGGAGGAAGGAAGAACCAACACCACGCCCAGGTGATGGTTTGTGGCTCCCAAAACCCTCTGTGAAATCCCAGGAAGCAGCAGCAGCAAGGGAGCACAGCAAGGAATTCCAATTTCCAGCTCCCGTCCTGACACAATCCTTTATCCAAGGACAGAGCAGAAGAAAGGAAAAGGCCCCAAGTTGGGTTCTGGAGCAATGTTTCCATGAAGGATGGTGGGACAGACTGGGGTGGGCTGTTCTCAACCCTTGGCCTCCCTGCCAAGCCTGGCAATGGGAATAGGGATAAAAACACAAAATAAATTGTGATTTTCCCTTGCCCAATGGGAAGGGAAAATCCCAAAATCTGGGGAAGGGAAAATTCCCTGTCCCCAGATTTTGGGACACATCCTGCACTCTCCAGCCTCTCCTGCACCTTCAGGACTCCCCCATGAGCAAGCAGCAAACCCCTTGGGACACCACAGCCACCCCACAGTGCCCAGTGCCCCTGGTTTGGTGCTGCACAGTTTTACCTCTTCCTCCTCATCCTCATCCTCCACGTCCAGGATCCCCGAGTCCTGCTCCGACATGGGGCTGGTGTTCTTCACCTCCAGCTCGGAGCTGGCGCTGAATTCCTTCTTGGATTTCTTCCCCCCGCTAATCCTGGGCTGCTGGGACACGACGTTGTCCAGGTTCCTCTGCTGCTGAGCCTAAAAAAAAAAAAAAAACAAAACCCCACAGATTTCACCTGGGATTTAATTTGGTTTTCAGGCCCGAGAGGGGACAAAGGCGGAATTCCGACACGGCGCCTTCCCCCCCAAGCCCAGTTTGCAGAGTGGGGCCAGGGGGATTATCCAACAAACCCCAAGCACTCTCCTGACTCTTTCCAAAAATCCCAACGCCCCCGTGTGCTGCCACCTTGATCCGTTTAGGGCCCAGCTGCAGCAATATGGGCCCGCGGGCCATGTGGTGACTGTCACCGCTCGGGGTGGACCTCCTGAACTGCTGCCGGGTTTGTTCCCTCTCCTCCAGCACAAAACATTCCACATCTGGACCCCAGAGGTCCCTGAAAGCCTTTTTGTGGGAGCCCGGGAGGGGTTTAATTGCACGGTCGTTGATGTGCGGAAGAGCTGTAAAAAGGTGCTCAAGGAAAACATCAGCTGGGGATGGAGGGGAGGGAAGTTATTCCAGGGGTTTTTTGGGGGTTGTCTGGCAGCGGAGGTCAGGCTGTGCCCTGCTGGAAAAAAAAATAAAAAAAAATTTCCCTGTTTTTCCTTTGATAGGGAGCGCAATAATCGGCAGGAAAAGCGGCTCAGCCCCAACCGGGCAGGAGCTGATGGAGCTCAAACCGGAGGACAAGGAATGGGAACAGCAGGGCCACACAAGGGGTCTCCAGGGCCAAATCCCAGCCAAAAGCAGGGAAAAAAAAGCCAGTCCCATGGATGTGGCAGTGCTGGACACGTGGCTTTGCGTGCTGGTGCGACTGGAAAATAAACGCTGGGAAAAGCTGGAATTTATATGGATTTTCACACAGATTTAGAGGATTCCTCCCTGTGGTTTTGCTATGGATCTTTAATGTATCAGAAGAAGTGTGTGGGAATGATGGAATCAAAGACAGGATCTTAAGGATCCTCTCATTCCAGTGGCAAGGACACTTTCATCAAGGCCAGGTAGGTCCTGGACACTCTGGAATTCCAAGGTTCCCTGAGGTGGCGAGAGGGGCCCATCCCCTTCCATGTCGGAATGTGACAGCCTGGACTTAGAGGGAAGCAGGAATACCACAGAACCTGTTAGAGATTCAGCTGTCAGCGACACCCAGGGAGAATTAAAACATTACCAATTGCCATTAAAAATCGCTAATTATTAATTACTTTCGCTATGTGAACCGCAGAGAGCACAAAGCTTTATCCACGTGCAAACCTGCCAAATTATTTCCTTTAAACTTGGAAGTTTTAACATTTTCCCCAAAAACAATTCAGGAGCAGCTTTGATTTTTGCCAGCCTTGAACTCCCTTTGGAATCTCTCCTTGGGAAGCAAAACCCCACCAGGGACTGACTGGAGTAATTCCTGCATCTGAGGAATACTGAAATCCAAGCACGGCACCAAGATCCCATTCCTTGAGAACCCAGGCATGGACATCCCATTCCTCGGAAAATCCACCTCAAAGTGCTCCTCACCCCGAGCAGACACCATCAGCTCTGAATTAACGAACCAGCTGGGTAATTGATAACCAAATTCCGTGTCCAGAGCTGCCCCTGGAGGTGGGGACGAATTATCCTTGTGGGATGTGTTATCCCACAGCACAACCTTGACCTCTAGTGGTTGGAAAGCAGGAGTAGCCCTGGAGTTGATTTACTCCTCCCAGCCCAGCCAGGGGACTTCCCAACCCACCCCTTTTAAAAGGGATGGAGCCCAACAATGGGGGATTTTTGCAACCAAGGCCCAGAGGGAAAGGTCTGGGTGGACACTGCCCAGGACAGAGCCCTGCTCCCGACGTCAGGACGCGAGGCCGCCGGGGAAAGGGGCATTTTTGGCACCGGGGGCTCTCGGACTTCAGAGAGTCCCTTTCTCTATAGAAAGGGCCTTGCAACATCCCATAAAGGGAATTAGGACTTCAAAAAGGGGCGGGAGCGTTTTGGTCCCTCAGAAGAGAACACAACAAAGGGTCGGGGCCCGGGCCCACCCTCGGGCCCGCCCAGCGCTGCCACGAGTTTCCCAACCCGGGCCTAATGAAGTTATAACCCTGAATCCGCTGGAAATTCCCCCGAAAGCAAGCCCAGCGCCCTCGTTAAACCCTGCAGTTTATGTCATAATCCTTCTCCTTCTGGAGAGGGGAAGAATCAAAGAGTGGGAAGAGGCCGAGTTTTGGATGAAGCCCGGAGCTGGCCACGGATCGTTAAGCAGGGCGGAGCAGGCACAGGCGGTCATGGGAGAGGGAAATCTGGGATAACGAGTTGGAGGATGCTGCTGCCAGCCCTGGACTGCTCTGCCCCAGCCCTTGGCGTGAGATTTCAGGTTGGACACGGAGTTGGTGTCACCAAGGATCCATGGAAGTGCTCTCTGAGAACCCCCAACCTCTGTTTTCCAACAGGGATTCATCTTCCCTCAGGAAGCACTGCAGGGCGTGGCCAGGTGTCAATGTTGATAAGATCCAAACCAAACGTTGATAAGACCTCGTAACTTCCAGTTCTTTAGGAATGGAGGAAATCTGTCCCTCCGGCATCGCTGCAGGACAAGGAGCCCCACGTGGAATTTTACTCCCCCCACGCTTTGATTTTGCACTTTTAAAGGCAAATAAATTGATTTATCGAGAGAAGAATTTTGATCTGAATTAAAGGGCAAGCTCCAGCTGGGAAAAATCACAGAATCCAGGAAGGGTTTGGGTTAAAGTTGATCCCATTCCATGCCCAGGGACACCTCCCACTATTCCAGGCTGCTCCAAGCCCTGTCCAGCCTGGCCTTGGAAACTTCCAGGGATCCAGGGGCAGCCACAGCTTCTCTGGGCACCTGTGCCAGGGCCTCATCACCCTCTGAATGAAAAAAATGGGAAAAAATTGAATGTCCCAACTCCCAGATATCCTTAAAAAGCAGCCAGAGGATGCTCCCGATGGCACAAAAGGTTTCCAGCCCACCAGGAGCAATTTGAACCTTGAGGAATCTTCACCTTTCAGGAATTTTGCAGGGGGATTTTTAAATTGGACAAGATTTTCCAGGGATTTCTGCCTGAGTGGCCTCACATTCGGTCAGCTGGGCTTTGTTCTCTTCCCTTTTGGCAACACCAGAGCCAAATCCCGACCTGTGATGGGCACATTTTGACTGCCCTGAGCCTGAATGAAGGAGTGATCCTGGACCTGAACGGGAATGGCTTTTCCACTTTTCCATCTCCAGGAGGGCATTCCCAACCCCCCCTGCTCCCGGCAGGAAACCATCTGGGACTGAGGTGACCTAGAAGTGAGAAAGATCGAATTTTCTGCAGCTCCGTGAAGTCACCGAGGTTTCGGTTTCACCGCCAGGGAAAGGCAGAGCTGGGGGGAGGCCCAGAGGAAGCAGCTCCGGAGAAATTCGGGATTATCCTCTGGAACTCCCCGCTCCCAGCCCCAGCTCGTTCCCAGCAGCTCCCCGGGCCGGAGTGCAGCAGAACAACCCTTCCACGGATTTGCTGTGGCCCCAGGAGGGACCAAACCCAACCTGCAGAGGAGCACTGAGGGGGTTTGGGAGTTCTGTTCCCCACAAAGGGTCTGGAGGAGCCCAGGGAAGAGGTTCCATGTCCAAGGCCGGGTGACACCCGGAGCGCTCTCGGAAAACTGACGGAACTGACGGAACCACGGCCCAAAGCCCACAGGGGATGACAAATCCAATCCAAAATCTCCCCCACCTTTTGGGGTGGTTTCCATGGTAATGAGGCCAGTTTGGGGTCATCCTGTAGAATTGCCTCTGCCATCCAGGACCATCAACCCTGGCTCGCTCTGCTCCATGGGGACATAAAAAATGCAGGAGAGCCAAGGCCCGTTCACAGCTGATGCTGCGTTTGGGCATCAAACACAAAGTGTGAAGTTCTCTCCAAGCACGGCCACTTCCCTCACCCACAGCAGCCTGGGAGACCAGGAGCACCCCCATCACTCCATCAATTCCCAGTTCCTGACGGGAATTCTCTTTCCAGGCTGGCTGGTAGGACAAGCAAAGGCACCTTTCCACCTCCAGGGCCAGGCCCAGGTCAGCGACCCACGTTTGTGGACTGAGGTTGGCATCAGGCAGTCCAGAAGACTTTTAGGAGACCTGGGACAGTGGGAGGGGGTGGAATGGGATGGGATTTAAGGTCCCTTCCCACCCAAACCATCCTGGGGTTATTTGCTGGTGTAACTCCTGTCTCCTGCACATCACTTCACCATGAACTCGACCCTGCAGGACGCGGCTTTGGGGGTTTCTCTTCAAACCCTAAATACAAATTCCCAGAAAGGTGTGGACTCCTCATCCCTGGCAGTGCCCAAGGCCAGGCTGGATAGGGCCTGGATCCACCTGGGATAGTGGGAGGTGTTGTCCCTGCCAGGGATCATCCACTGGATGATTTTTAAGGTCCCTTCCGACCCAAATCATCCTGGCATTCAGAGCCCTCAACAGGAAGGATTTTCCTGGGCATTCCAGGAGGATTTTCCTCAGCATTCCAGGATCCATCCTGAAAAAACTCCCGCAAGCTTGTGAACCACAACTCCACCTTCGCCACCCCTCACAACCAACCCAACCCAACCGAGCTGGAGTTGAATTTTTCGGGGTTGAATTTTTCAGAGTTGGGTTTGTCAAAGCAACTCAACCCCTCGAGATCGAGTGACCCTGGCTGCAAACCTGCACCCCAACAGCATGGAGTCATTCCCAGGTCCATGGAGTCATTCCCAACGCCATGGAGTCATTCCCAAATCCATGGAGTCCTTCCTAATGCCACAGAGTCACTCCCAAAGCTGTGGAGTCATTCCTGACACCATGGGATCATTCCCAACACCATGGAGTCATTCCCAGCACCACAGAGTCATTCCTAATGCCATGAAGTCATTCCCAGTGCCACGGAGTCATTCCTAATGCCATGGAGTCATTCCCAGCTCCATTGCCAACACCATGGAGTCATTCCCAGGTCCATGGAGTCACTCCCAAAGCCATGGGATCATTCCCAGTGCCATGGAGTCATTCCCAGCTCCATGGAGTCATTCCTAATGCTACGGAGTCATTCCCAGTGCTATGGAGACATTCCCAATGCCATGCAGTCATTCCCAACTCCATGGAGTCATTTCCAACACCATGGGATCATTCCCAAAGCCATGGAGTCATTCCCAGTGCCATGCGATCTTTCCTAACACCATGGAGTCACTCCCAGTGCCACAGAGTCATTCCCAATGCCATGGAGTCATTCCCAGCTCCATTGCCAACACCATGGAGTCATTCCCAGGTCCATGGAGTCACTCCCAAAGCCATGGGATCATTCCCAGTGCCATGAAGTCATTCCCAGCTCCATGGAGTCATTCCCAACACCACGGAGTCATTCCCAGTGCCACAGTCATTCCCAATGCCATGGAGCCACTCCCAAAGCCATGGGATCATTCCCAAAGCCATGGAGTAATTCCCAGCTCCATGGAGTCATTCCCAGCACCATGGGGTCATTCCCAAAGCCATGGAGTCATTCCCAGTGCCATGCGATCTTTCCCAACACCATGGAGTCACTCCCAGTGCCACAGAGCCATTCCCAATGCCATGGAGTCATTCCCAGCTCCATGGAGTCACCCCCAACACCATGGAGTCACTCCCAAAGCCATGGGCTCATTCCCAACACCATGGAGTCATTCCCAATGCCGTGGAGTCATTCCCAACACCACGGGGTCATTCCCAACACCACGGGGTCATTCCCAAAGGCATGGGGTCATTCACAAAGCCATGGAGTCATTCCCAACGCCATGGAGTCATTCCCAACGCCATGGAGTCACTCCCAGCTCCCTGGAGTCACTCCCGATGCCACGGGACCATGCCCAGAGCAGGCCAGGGGCTCCTCCAGGCTCTGCCTCCAGAGGCACCCTAAGGAAAAGCTGCTCCACCACCCCCAGGAGGAAGGAGCTCCTTTAAAACCCCGATAATTGTTATTTTTATAACTTCACCTCGTTTTCCGCACCCGCTCGCGAACGGCTCCAGTCTCACCTCCTCTCACCTCCCCTCACCTCCCCTCACCTCCACCCAGCAATATTTACTTCTGAGCAGAACCTAATTAGGTTCTTCCTGATGAGACACCAGATAAGGCCCGGGGAGAAGGGGTTGGTGATTTCAAGGCAGCGATGATTTAAAGGCTGGCTTTGGTAGCTTTGATTAGTTCCTGCTGTGATGGTTTTACAGACCCCTCTAATGGGCTGAGACACCGAATTTTCAAACATCATTTCCCCATATCCCTAGGAATGGGATACATATTCCTTAAACAATCTTAGGGAAAAAAAAAAAAAAGAAGGAGGGGGGAAAAAAAAAAAGCAGCAAAGCAGACTGGCTACGGGGGTAGGAAAAAAAAAAAAAGAACATGAATAAAAAATGACAGTAGGGCTGGAGCCCTGCCAGAGAGCCATTCCAAAGTTATAAAATCCCCCTGGGATCAGATAAAAGCAGGGATTATTATTGCAAGGTGTAAACTCAACACACGGCCACGGCTCCTGCTTTGAGTTTGTCGGCGGAGCCGGCGCGGTGGGGACGAGGAGGGGCTCGGCCTCGCCCGTGCCCGGTGCTAACTCGTTATCAGAGCAGACAATTTGTTGGAGGTTTGGCTGACAAAGTTCTCCCTCGGCTCAGGAAACCAGGCCCAACAATGGGAGGGCTTTTTTTTGGTGGTTTGGTTTTTTTTTTGAACTCCATTCCAGGTCATGAAACAAAAGGAGTTTGGAAATGCAGCACTGGACGGGTTTGTTCTCCCCAGCGCCCCACACGAGCTCAGCCTCAACCCCCCCACTCCTCATTCCCTAAAAAATCTCTCCCACCCCAGAGAGCCCATCTGGAGCTAAAATCCACCTCGGGCCTGATACTCCTAAATATCAATTTTCCTCAAATCCAAGGTTTTGGCATCGAGTGTGTGACGAAAATGCGATTCCCCCTTTGCTTTGCTCTCACCCCATGATTTACCCTCATCCCCTGCTCCTGCTCCTTTTCCCAGCCTGGATTTATTCCAGGCCTAATTCCATGGATTTTACAGTTCAACATTCCCTGGCCAGGACAAGGGCACTGCTGTGGCAGCAGGACCCCATCAATCCATCCCAACAATTCCTGTTTGTGCTGCCCTGGATCCCTGGAAGCGTCCAAGGCCAGGTTGGACATTGGGGCTTGGAGCAGCCTGGGATAGGGGAAGGTGTTGGGGTTGGAAGGAGATGGGATTTGAGGTCCTTTCCAATAAAAACCATTCCAGGATTCTGGAGGCCTTCTGCTCTGGAGCCAGGCTGGGAGAGCTGGGAATGTTCCCCTGGAGAAGGGAAAACTCCAGGGAATGCTCAGAGTCCCTGCAGGGGCTCCAGGAGAGCTGGAGAGGGGCTGGGGACAAGGGCTGCAGGGACAGGACACAGGGAATGGCTCCCACTGGGCAAGGGGAGCTTGGGCTGGGATCTTGGGCAGGAATTCCTGGCTGGGCTGGAATTCCCAGCTTTGCTGCAGCTGCCCCTGGATCCCTGGCAGTGCCAGGTTGGACACTGGGTGGGAGCTCTCCCTGCCCATGGCACTGGACAGGATTAAACCCACGGGATGAGCTCAGCCATATTTACACCCTCAGAGTTCACTCAGTCACTGAGTTAATTCAGATTTTTATACAAAATCCAATCAAACCTCAGCTGTTTTGGGGGGGAAGGCCGCTCAGCCCAGCACTGGGAGAAGGGAATGATCCAGCCTCTCCTTTCCAAGGAGAAATTTATCACACCAGGCTTGATAAAAAGCCTTGGGCAACCACAGCCTCCGGGTCAACTACGCAAAAAAAAAAAAAAAAAAAAAAAAAAAAAAGGCACTTTTTAAGAAGCCCTTTATGGCCGAAGTGTTGATTTACACTTCTGTGGGATCCAGATCTGTGGGCAGCTTCAAAGGGAGCTCAGTGGCGCGATTACAAAGTTTATTTATCACATTTACGCGCGGCGGAGGAGCCGAGAATGAGCTCGGGGGACTGGAGGCTGCAGCAGCAGCAGGAGGAGGAGGAGGAGGAGGAGGAGGATGGGTGTTCCACAGGGAATTTCAAACACATGAAAGTCCTCGGCCTGAGCTCGGGGCTCAGCTCCAGCAGCCCATGCTCTCGGGCAGATAAATGGTTTACAATTCATCCAGGCTGAGATGGGGCTGAGGTTCTTTGATTCGCTTCTACCAACGGTTTCAAACCCCTGTCCCAGCCTGGAGCAGCCCTGGATGGAATCCCCCAGGCTGGGGCTGGCTCAGCTCTGCCCCAGGAGGCTCCTCTCTCCCCCCCGTGAGACACGAGCATGACTCAAAGCTCCCCTGGAAACTCCCACAGGTCGGTTTAACCTCTCCTCAGCTCTTAATTGGGACCCAACCAAAGCCCTGAGGAAGAGAGGGAGCAGCAGAGGAGTCACAACCAAAACTGGTCACAGGTGAGAGGGTCTGGAGTGACTCAGGAGCACCCGAGCGTGCAGGGCCTGGCTTTGGGAGCTCGCTCAGGAATTGGGATTGGTTTCCAAGCCAGGCTTTGTTCCAACACGCTCCCTGACAAGCACAGGGAACAGGGTTTGGGGCTGGTCCTTTTCTTCCAGTGAAACTGTTAAGAAGGAGCAATCCAAGGCTTTGTTTCCTCAGGAAAAGAAAGAGAAGGAAAGGGAGTGAAGCTGGAGAGGAGAGGGGGGAGTTCAAGGGGCACATTCAGGCTCTGACTTCAGGACATTCTACCAGAGCACTGCGGAATTACAAAATGGGGCAATTCCTGGGATCACAGAGCGGTTTGGGTGGGAAAAGCCCATCCTATTCCAGCCTTTCCACGGGCAGGGACACCTTCCACTAATCCCAGGTTGCTCCAAGCCTTTCCCTGCCCTCCCTTGGGCTCGGTGCTCCCCCAGTGCAGCTCCGGGGTTTGGAGCAAGCCTGGGGCACCAGGAAAGCTCCTCCTCAGTCCAAAGGCACTCAGTGAAATCCCAGTCCTCAGCACAGGAATATTCCCAGCTCCAGGAGCTCCTCAAACCCCCTGGGGGACTCTCCAGGTGTTGTCCCTGCCCAGGGGAGGTGAGACCCTCACCCCTCTGGATATTCAGGATAAGAGCAGCCACGGCTCAGATCTCACCAGAGGGGGAAGGTGTCGGGCTGGACTTTGCAGGGTTTGATCCGGGGGGGGGAATTCTGGAAAACCACTGGAGTGTGCTCAGCTTGGAGCTGCCCCTGCCACCTCACGGGGCCCTCACTGCAGCCACGGGTTTGCACTGCCTGATTCCAACATTTCCCAGCGCTTTTCCTCCCGTTTTCCCTCCACACCAGCTGGGAAGTGCAGCCTCTGCTTTCCTGGCTGCCATCCCTGCTTCCTGTGGTAGAGCTGCAGTGGGAGCTGCTCCCTCAGCCATGGAGCAGACAGGGATGGATTATCACCCACGGGTGCTCTGCTTTTCCTCGACCACCAAAGTTCCCCACGGAGTTACCCCAGCCCGGCCTGGGATGGAATCCTCGCATCCCGATGTCCCTGGGAGCTCCCAAAGGGCTGCTCCACACCCCCTCCCTGGGCTCTGGCATTTGGAGATAAGGTTCCTTTCAAGATTCTGCTTTTGTTTCCATTTCTCAGCCTGGGCTGGGTTTTTGAAGGATTCTGAGGGACTGGCCAGGGTCAGAGCACCTCCCTGGGATGGTCCCGATTCCCCACAGGACTCAGTAAATCCCAGGAAAAGCCCAGAGTGCTCACTCCTGGACAAAACAGGATTTTGGCTTGTCCACAGGACAGCCTGTAAGTCTTTCAATGAGATCTGGGAAGAGCTGCAGAGATCCTCTGGATCTAACTCAGCTCCCAGAGCTGCAGCCAGAACACCCTCAACCATTCCACAGGATCCCAACGGGACCCGTTCCATGGCTGGGATTGGGAATGGGGTCAGTACCTGAGGGATCCAGCTGGGCTCTGGAATGTTCATCGTGTCTGGGAAGAGCCTGCTGGACTAAGGCTGTCCTGACAGCCCCATGATCCCATTTTCCAGGGCACAGGAATGTTTTTCCAGGGACAGGCCCCCAAAGTGCCACAGGCTTTGGAGCTCTGGACCAAAGTTAAATCCTCATGAAATGTTTTGGGTGGGAAGGAAACCTTGAACACCATTGTGTTCCACCTCCCACTGTCCCAGGTGAATCCAGCCCGGCCTTGGGCACTGCTAGGGATCCAGGGGCAGCCACAGCCAAGCTGGGAATTCCAGCTCAGCCAGGAATTCCTGCCCAAGATCCCAGCCCAAGCTCCCCTTGCCCAGTGGGAGCCATTCCCTGTGTCCTGTCCCTGCAGCCCTTGTCCCCAGCCCCTCTCCAGCTCTCCTGGAGCCCCTGCAGGGACTCTGAGCATTCCCTGGAGTTTTCCCTTCTCCAGGGGAACATTCCCAGCTCTCCCAGGCCTCAGGTGAGATGTGCTGAGCAGCTCCGGGGACATGGAAAGGCTCCCAGGTGATCCCAGCCCCGTTCCTTGCTGGGAATCCTCCCTGGTGATCCAACCCTGCCCGGCTGGAGGAGCTGCTGGGATGGAGAGCAGGGCTGGGAAGGGAAGGGAACGCCAAGGACAGGGATGAGCGGCCAAAACCCATCCCAGGGATTCTTTCCCTTCGCTGCCTTGATCCCCCCGAGCCTCCTGCTTCCCCTCCCTGCGCCCCTGGGTCCGGACTGATGAGTATTTTGGGATCTCAGGGTGATCCTGGTAATCTAGGATGGGATTCCCACATCAGCCCAGGCCTGGGGGATTCTGGGCTGGGCCATTCCAGCCTCATCCACAACACCCCAAACCCTCCTCTCCCAGGGCTGCTCTCCATCCCTTTTTCTCCCCCAGCCTGGATTTGTGCTGGGATTGCCCCGATCCAGAGGAGCAGCTCCAGCCCCTGGACCTCCTGAGGTTCTGTCCCAGCTCTCTGGGAGTGACCCCCGGCCCATCCCCCATCCCCACGTGTCCATCTGTCTGTCCAGTCTGGACACAGGGACGTTGTGTGGGACAGAGCCAACGCTGTGCACAGACCCCCAAGGGATCGTGTCAGCCCTTTTTCCCTTTTCCATCCAAACTTTAGGAGGAACCTGGGCCAGGATCACAGTGAAACCCTAAAACCCAAAGAACCCCAGAGATCCTGCACACCCCAGGAGCAGCAGCAGCACCTCCACCTTCAGGAAAACATGATTTAAAAACTAAAAAATAAAAAAAAAAAATAAAAAAAGGATAAATCCCTGTTGGAACAAAGCCCTTTTCATTCTGTTTGGGAATAACCCCTCTGGTTTTTTTGATGAGAAACCCACAAAGCAGCTGCCAACGGGGCTGAGCCACAAAGAGCAGCTCGGCTGGGGGAAGAACAAAAATGGCTTTTTCAGGAATAATCATCTTCCCCAGGATCCCTGAGCTTCGGGGAGCAGCAGAAGAAAGCAGAGCATGACTTGGTTAGTGCTGGTTTTAATTAATCACAGAATTAGCCAGGCTCTGCCTCCCCCAGCACTTGAAGGAATATTTAATCCCAATATGAAAAGTTTCAACTTTACAGAAAGAGCTTCAATTTCATTTCCCTGCCTTGCACTTCACAAAGATCCCTCTGATAATGTGAAATATTCTGTTGATAAATACTTTTTTTTTTTTTTCTTCCTAAGCACTGGGGCGTGAGGGTTGGGGATTTTAGAGAAGAGATTACAGCAGAGAAAAATGAAATTATACATTCAGCACTCAGCGCTGCTCTCCAAAACCAACTCTCCCGACTGAAACCACTTCTTGTGGTCTTTTTTAACATAAAAATGAACTTAGTCAACACATTACATAATTCTCCTCTCCCACAGTACGTTCCCAGGGTTTTTCTCCCTGCATCCATCACTAATATTTCACCCACACCACAATTTTTTAGGACGGAACCTAAAAAGGTTTTAAATCAAAACCTGATCTCATCTCGCCGCTGTAAATCCACTTCATGGTCACCACCCTTGAAAGCACCACAAGTTATTGCAGAATTCAAATGATGCTTTAGAGAAAAAAAAAATAAAAAATAATAAAAAAATATCTCTCCGTGTTCTGAGTGCTCCAACCTTTTCTGAGTCCAGCCCCAGGAAAATCGAGCACGTCCCAAACCCGTTATTCCCTGGACATGATCTGCCCTCTAAAGGCATCTGGGGAAACTACAAAGAGCTTTTTTCAGCCATAAAAAAGCCCTGGAAGGGTTGGATTTTCCTTTTTTTTCTCCCTTCTCGATCTCTCTCCCTGTCCCAACCCCGCAGGAGGGTCCCAGGCTCAGCTTAACCAGGCTCAGCTCAGCCAGGAGCATCCCCAAATTAAGGAAACCCCACAGGGCAGAGCCTGGATCTCCCTCCATGGATGCTGAGGGATGAGCAACAGGCACAAACAGGATTTAATCCAGGATTTAATCCCAGCCTAACTCCACGGATTTCCCGGTTCAGGGAACAGGAGAGTCCTGGGCAGGACCCCAACAATTCCCCTCTGTGCTGCCCTGGATCCCTGGCAGTGCCCGAGGAAAGGCTGGGTGGGGTTTGGAGCAGCCTGGGACACTGGGAGGTGTTGGGGATGGAATGGGATGGGCTCTGAGGTCCCTTCCAACCCAAACTCTTCCACCTGGAGAAGGGAAAAATCCAGGGAATCCTCAGAGCCCCTGGCAGTGCCCAAGGCCAGGTTGGACATTGGGGCTTGGAGCCACCTGGGACAGTGGGAGGTGTCCTTGCCATGGATGGGGTGGGAATGAGATGATCCCTAAGATCCCTTCCCACCCAAACCATTCCAGGGTTCTGGAGCCCCTCTGCTCTGGAGCCAGGCTGGGAGAGCTGGGAATGTTCCCCTGGAGAAGGAAAAAATCCAGGGAATGCTCAGAGTCCCTGCAGGGGCTCCAGGAGAGCTGGAGAGGGGCTGGGGACAAGGGCTGCAGGGACAGGACACAGGGAATGGCTCCCACTGGGCAAGGGGAGCTTGGGCTGAGATCTTGGGCAGGAATTCCTGGCTGGGCTGGAATTCCCAGCTTGGCTGGGGCTGCCCCTGGATCCCTGGCAGTGCCCAAGGCCGGACTGGATCCACCTGGGATGGTGGGAGGGGGCGGGACTGGGTGGGATTCAAGGTCTCTTCCCACCCAAACCATTCCATGAACATCCCAAACAATAATTTAGGTGGATCCCAGAATCCCACAATCATTAAGGTTGGAAAAGTCCTCCAAGATCCTCCAAGTCCCCCCTGTGACCCATCCCCACCCTGACCCCAGAATCCTCCATCCCAACACCCCAGGGATGTTCCCAGCCTGGCCTTATCCTGTGGACTCCACCACAAAATCCTGGCTCCAAAATAACTTTAAAAATCCTCAAAGAATAAAATCCAAATGATCCCAAGCCCAGTGCCAAGGACAGGATTCACAAGATCCAAAACTCCCCTGGAGAATCAGCAGAGCCACCCCCAGCCCTGCCCTGGCCACCAAGTCTGGATCCTTCCCACCCCTCCTGGCCCGAGGTTTCAAACTCCCAGACTTCCAAATTACAATCCCGGGGTTTTTAAGAGCCCAAAATAAACAGCAGCTTGTACCAGGAGGCAAAAAAAAAAAAAAAAAAGAAAAAAAATTACAAAAAAGGGCAATTAGAAAGTCAGAATCCCTCCAAGTTCTCGTTAGTAAAAGTTTTATATCCCTCCAACATGTGGCACTCCAGGAGAAAAAACCTGGCAGAGAGGGAAAAAATGCCCCTGGTCCACCTCTCCTGAACACAGCAAGGCTTCAGCCTTGGCCAAGGTGGTTCCTATTAGGGGCTTTTTTCCATTTGAAATTTACTGCTTAATTTTATGGAAACAAATCAAGGGAGCTGCGTATTATAAATCTATTAAGGATTAAAAAAAAAAAAAAAAAAGTAAGTCTGCAAATAAAATTAAAAAAAAAAAAAAAAATTAAAGAAAAAAACCCCGGAAAAATCTCACACCTCCCCTCCAGCCCTTTCCAATTTTCCTTTATGGGCCTTTTAAAAAAGGGGGAAAGTGGAGCTGGGAGGTCTTCCCTGAGTCCCCCACACGTGTGGCATCCCAGCCCAGCCCTGGGGAAGGAGCAGCCTGATCTCCTTTTCCAGGTGACCAACTCCACCTGCTGCTCAAACAGGGGAAAAAAAAAAAAATCCCTTTTATTTTTATTATTATTTTACAGGGAATTTTCCTCTCCCAGCAGAATGGGGTTGGGAAGCTGAAGGACAAAACTCCAAAGGGTTTCCAGCATCTGGAGTTAATGGGGCTGCACCTGCTTTTCACAAGGTGTGAACGTGACCCCCCAAAGAGCTGCAGGGCTCCAGCAGGGCCTTGATCCAAGGGGAGGGCGGGGAGATGAATCCAGGTGGGAGAAGCTTTGGGAGCAGAAGGTGAAACCCTCAGAGGTGGGAGAGTCAAAGGCCACCAGGTTCAGCCAGGCCAGGGGCTGGAGGTGCTGCTGGGTGGGGGAAATCCCAGCACAAATCCAGGCTGGGGGGAGGAAAAAGGGATGGAGAGCAGCCCTGGGAGAGAAGGGTTTGGGATGCTGTGGGTGAGGCTGGAACGGCCCAGGACACCCCCAGGCCTGGTCTGATCCCAAAGGAAAGGTGGGAATTGTGTCCCTGTGCCCCCCGAGGTGAGAGCCCACCTGCAGAGCTGCCCCAGCCCTGGGGCCAAGAGCAGGAGGAGGTGGAGCTGCTGGAGAGAGCCCAGAGGAGCCCCGGAGCTGCTGCAGGGCTGGAGCCCCTCTGCTCTGGAGCCAGGCTGGGAGAGCTGGGAATGTTCCCCTGGAGAAGGGAAGGCTCCAGGGAGAGCTGGGAGCCCCTGGCAGGGCCTGCAGGGGCTCCAGGAGAGCTGGAGAGGGGCTGGGGACAAGGGCTGCAGGGACAGGACACAGGGAATGGCTCCCACTGGGCAAGGGGAGCTTGGGCTGGGATCTTGGGCAGGAATTCCTGGCTGGGCTGGAATTCCCAGCTTGGCTGGGGCTGCCCCTGGATCCCTGGCAGTGCCCAAGGCCAGGTTGGATCCACCTGGGATGGTGGGAAGGGGTGGCACTGGATGGGATTTCAGGTCTCTTCCCACCCAAACCATTCCATGAACATCCCAGCCAGCAATAACTCGGGATTTAGGAGTGTCCAGGGCCAGGTTGGACATTGGGGCTTGGATCCACCTGGGACAGTGGGAGGTGTCCCTGCCCATGGCAGATGTGGAGGAGCTTTAAGGTCCCTTCCATCCCAAGGGACAGAGGAACTCCAGGGGATGGGATGGGGGTGGTGATGGCACCCATTCCAGGAAATGGGAAAAGGGGGAGAAAAAAAAAGGGAAAACCCCAAATTCACCTGCCAATGTCTGAACTCCACCCACAGCCCCCAAGGGCAGGAACAACCCCCAAGGCCTCGGTCACAGCTGGGATCAAAGGGAATCAAAAACCCTGAGCTCCACTCAATTCCCATGTTCAACCTCCTAAATTTCAGTCCTTGCTGGGAGAGGGAGGAGTTCCCTTCACTCCTGGGGATTTTATTGGGATATTTGTGCCCTGCTGACCTCAGAACCACAGGATCTGGATTATTTTAGGCATTCAGGTGACAGCTGAGGAAGAAAATGATGGGAGACAATTCCACAACAACACCTTCCTGCCTCGTCCCCATCCATGATCCACTGCTGGAACTGCCCAGAGCTCCCAGGAATGGATGCAAGGAAGGATCCCACCCAAAAATGTCCTTTTTTTACCCAACACAGTGACTGGCAAAGCCCCTGTCAGAACAACCCCCCAAGATTTCCTTCTGCAAATAATCAGAAAAATCTTCAAGGACCTGGGGAGCCTCCTCATCCTGCAAATAAATTCCAAGCAGCCTTTTTCTTCCCTTTCCAAGTGGAGTGGGAAAGAGAGATCCCTCCCTTCTCCCAAACTCTTAATAATGTTCTTCAAACGCTTTGGAGATGCTTCAAGAGAAAGAGCTGAAGAAATATTAACCAGGATTTCATCCCAAAGCCTTGCAGCTCATTTCGGGGCCGGCTCCACATTCCAGCCCCATTCCCTGTTCCCAAATCCCTCCTGCTGAAGGTGATGGGCGTTGGGAACTTCAAGAGCTTTGTCCTGCAGAGTTTAGAAATCCCTTTTTTCCCTGCTTTGGGAGAGGTTTGCCACAGCCCTGGAGGGATATTCAGGAAAATCTGGCTGTGGATGATTCCCCTTTCCCAACTTTGGAGCCTGAGAACTCCTGTGGTGCCTCAGATTTGAGTTTCCATATTTTCAGATATGAAAATACCAGGGGTGCAGCTCTGAGCTCACAGTCAGGGTCACTCAGCTCCTCACAGAGCAGGGACACAAAACAAATCCTGTTCCTGCTGAGCACCAAGGACAACTTTCAGCCCCACAGCACAAACAAGGGTGGCTGGAGGGAGGAACAAGAAGGATGGGACCTCCCAGCCTGGAGCTGGAACTGGACAATTAAACCCCAATGTGCAAATGGACCAAAACTGATAAAAATGTAAAATCTCCTGATCAGGCAGCCACACATTTTTTTGTGACCATTCCTAACTCACTCTGGGTGCAGCCTGGGTCAGGCTCCTGTGATGCCCAGGGTGGGTGCTGGAAACCTTTTAATAAATCTCTACTTTAATAAATCTCTAATAAATCTCTATGTTAATAAATCGCTACTTTAATAAATCTCTACTTTATTCTCCAGCTCTGTCCAGCCTCTGCTTCAGGTCACCCTTCCCAAGGCATCACCAAGGACAACTTTCAGCCCCACAGCACAAACAAGGGTGGCTGGAGGGAGGAACAAGAAGGATGGGACCTCACAGCCTGGAGCTGGGACTGGACAATTAAACCCCAATGTGCAAATGGACCAAAACTGATAAAAATGTAAAATCTCGTGATTGAGCAGCCACCCTTGGGTGCAGCCTTGGTCAGGCTGTAATGCCCAGGGTGGGTCCTCGAAACCTTTTAATAAATCTATACTTTAATAAACATCTACTTTAATAAATATCTATTTTAATAAATATCTACTTTAATAAATCTCTCCTTTAATAAATCCCTACTTAATAAATCTCTGCTTTATTCTCCAGCTCTGTCCAGCCTCTGTTTCAGCTCAGCCTTCCCCAGGCA
This sequence comes from Phylloscopus whistleri, assembly GCA_017589585.1. Classification (NCBI taxonomy): domain Eukaryota; kingdom Metazoa; phylum Chordata; class Aves; order Passeriformes; family Phylloscopidae; genus Phylloscopus; species Phylloscopus whistleri. Next base: position 45,677 of record JADMLD010000129.1, read on the forward strand.
TCCCCTGGAGCTGCCCAGCCTGACACTAACGAGAAATAAGGAGCTCCCAGGGAGGAAACACCACAAACCTGCCCCTGATGTCTCTCTCAGCCCCAAAGGTTTGCCAGGACTTTGGTGGAGCTGCTGTGAGGAGCCGGGAATGATGAGGTGCAAGGCCGCGGCTGCGGCCAGCGCTGCCTCGTTAGTGCCCCGCTAATTGAGGTCCTGCTCGGCCCCCAACGCCCAGGGAGCAGCAGGAAAACGTCTGGGGCCTTTCCCTTTTCCAGCCATCCTTTAAAAAACACTTTATAAAACCCCAGTGTGCTACAGGAACCAGCCCAGAATGCTCAGGGGGATCGTTCTTCCCCAAGGTGGGATATAAACCCTGGGGAGCGTTTGGGATGTCTGGATTTAGGGGAGAAAAACCCCATGGGATGTGGGAAATAGGGACCTTCCAAGTGCACCTTGGAAAGCAGGAAACCTCCTTTTCCTCTGGGAAAGGAGGAGCGAGGATGGGCCCAGTTAAATGTTGGGAGAGTGGGAAAAGAGGAGCTTGTGGAATTCCACAGGAGACTTCAAGGACTTCATCAAGGCCTGGACAGGTGTTGGAGTACCCTGGGACAGTGGGAGGTGTCCCTGAACATGGATGGGATGGAATGGGATTTGAGGTCCCTTCCAACCCAAACCATTCCAGGGTTCTGGAGCCCCTCTGCTCTGGAGCCGGGCTGGGAGAGCTGAGAATGTTCCCCTGGAGAAGGGAAAATTCCAGGGAATGCTCAGAGTCCCTGCAGGGGCTCCAGGAGAGCTGGAGAGGGGCTGGAGACAAGGGCTGCAGGGACAGGACACAGGGAATGGCTCCCACTGGGCAAGGGGAGCTTGGGCTGGGATCTTGGGCAGGAATTCCTGGCTGGGCTGGAATTCCCAGATTTGCTGTGGCTGCCCCTGGATCCCTGGCAGTGCCCAGGGCCAGGCTGGACACTGGGGCTTGGAGCCACCTGGGATGGTGGGAGGTGTCCCTGAACATGGATGGGATGGGATGGGATTTAAGGTCCATCCCAACCCAAACCATTCCAGGATTCTGGAGCACCCCCTCTGCTCTGGAGCCAGGCTGGGAGAGCTGGGAATGTTCCCCTGGAGAAGAGAAAACTCCAGGGAAACCTCAGAGCCCCTGGCAGGGCCTGAAGGGGCTCCAGGAGAGCTGGAGAAGAACTGGGATGGACAGGACACAGGGAATGGCTTCCCACTGCCAGAGGGCTGGGAGAGATGGGATCTTGGGCAGGAATTGTTCCCTGTGAGGAAGGGAGGAGGGAGAGGAGAAACAAATCCCTGCTCCTCTAAACGGATCCCTGAAACGGATAGACTGAAAAAATTCTCCTCAGCGCTCCCCAGCCCAGGATTTTCCCTCACTCCCTTTATCTGTAGCCCTGACAATAAAATCCCCCAACCATTCCATTCCTGCAATTCCCACGAATCCTTTCCCTGATTTCGGGAACCCCCCCTCAGTCTGCTCCCAAGAGTTTCATGTCAGGGGAGAAAAGCTTCCTCAAAATCTTTGCAAAGACACCTTCACCCAGAAGATGTGAACGAAAACTACTCTTCCCAACGGTTCTTCGTGGTGTTTAAGGCAATCACTTCCTGGAAAAAGGATTTCACCCCCGGGATTTCATGGATAGCTCCCTTTGCAAGGGGAGGGTCACAGCTCAGCCTCACTGCAGGAGGATCCCCAAACGTGATTTTTGTGAGCCAAGAGGAGAAACACCAGAGAGGGGCGGGAACAATGTCCTACACAGATCCCACCAAAAAATTCCTGCAATTCCCTATCCTGGAAAAAAAAAAAACAAACCCAAAACCCAGGATGATTCGTTTGCAACTGGAAAAGTCAAGTGATTGGAAAGAAGAAAATTCCTAAAAAGTAGAAGCAACAGAAGAAAAAGAAGATTCCAAAAGAGAAGATTTCAAAGAAGAAAAAGATGATTCCAAAGAAGAAGATGATTCCCAAGAATAGGATTTCAAAGAAGATGATTCCTAAGAAGAGGATTCCAAATAAGAAGATGATTTCCAAGAAAGATTTTGAAAAATATTCCAAAGAAGATTCCAAAGAAGAAGAGGATTCCAAAGAAGAAGAAAAAGAAGAAGAAGAAGATGATAATGATTCCCAAGAAGAAGAAAATGATTCCCAAAGGGAAGAAGGGCCTGTGGAAGGGCACTGTCCCCTCACCATTCCCAAAGGACATGGAAAGCTGTTCCTAAGCCTTCATCCAAGCATCCCTTGGGACACCAGACAGGATTTCTGCCCCTCCATGGCAGCTCCTGCCCTGGAGCCGAGAGCTGGAGTAAATCCAGGGTTAAAAACAACCCTGGGATGCGACACGACCACGACTGGGAGGGAAGTTGGGCTGCTCTCCTCACAGGGGGAGGAAACCCGAATTCCAGAGTGGGAAATGTGGAGCAGAAGGAAAACTGAGGGTCCTGGTGCTCTGGAGGGGAAGGGATCAATGAACTCTGCTGAGGGCACCAACAAGAGCCTGGCCTAAAGAGCCATTCCCTGAGCAGGGCTTAAGCCTGGCCTGAGGGAGCAGAGAGACCTGGGGAGAGGGAAAGGTGGGAATGGGGAGTGGGGCAAAAGCAAATCCACACATCAGCCACCACCTGGGACAGCCAGGAACAGGAGCTGGAGCTGAGGAGGACAAAGAGGCCACCAGGGGAAGCCCTGGGAGGAGAGGAAGGATCAGGGCCTCCATCGGGAGGGACGGAAAAGCCACGATGAGGATGTGACACAAAGTTCCTGGAGGAGACAAGGGGAGCTTGGACTGAGAGCTGAATAAACATTGGGAAAGACCTAAAAATGCTGAGGAGAAGAAGCATCTCCACAAGGGTGTGAATTCCAGAGGAAGGAGAGATGGGATTCATCCACATCCCACAGACAACAGCTCCAGGAGGAAGCATCGTTCTCCCAGGAATTCAAGGTCTCTAAAAAACAAACTCAAAATGCCCAATTAGATGCTGGAATCTCATGCTCTGGAGAAGATGGCATTGAGAATATCTGGAGAAGTTCCTTATTTGATAAAATGCCAGACTGGGCTGGGTTGGAAGTGATGCCTTAGATTTCAGCTTTCATATTTTCAGGTTCTGTGCTGCCCAGGTGTGCAGCTCTGAGCTCACATTCAGGGTCACTCAGCTCCTCACAGAGCAGGGACACAAAACAAATCCTGGTCCTGCTGAGCACCAAGCACAACTTTCAGCCCCAAAGCACAAACAAGGGTGGCTGGAGGGAGGAACAAGAAGGATGGGACCTCACAGCCTGGAGCTGGAATTGGACAATTAAACCCCAATGTGCAAATGGACCAAAACTGATAAAAATGTAAAATCTCGTGATCAGCAGCCATTTTGTGTGGCCATTCCCAACCCACCCTGGGTGCAGCCTGGGTCAGGCTCCTGTGATGCCCAGGGTGGGTCCTGGAAACCTTTTAATAAATATCTCCTTTAATAAATCTCTACTTTAATAAATCTCTACTTTAAGAAATCTCTACTTTATTCTCCAGCTCTGTCCAGCCTCTGTTTCAGGTCAGCCTTCCCAAGGCATCAGAAGGGACCTACAAAGGTCCTTTAGTCCAACCCCTGCCGTGGGCAGGGACATCTCCCACCGAATCACATCCTGCCCAACCTGGCCTGGAATGTTTCCAGGGATGGGGCATCCACCCCTCTCCGGGCAGCTGTGCCAGGGATTTCCCACCCTCATTTTAGGCAATTTACTCTTGATATCTCATTTAAATCAACTTTCCTCCGGCCCCAGCCCTCAGCCCTCGTCCCTCACAACAGGCCCTGCCATAAAATCTGTCCCCGTTCCTGAGGATGCCACAACCCCTGCTCCCCATCTCCTGACTGGGAACTTTCAGAGCTGGAGTCTGCCTGCCTGTGGGCAAACTGGGATGGAGCTGGATGGGACACTGGGACCCCACGGGGCAGTTTAACACAAGCCACGGCAACTCTGGTAAACAACTCCTGTGGTCTGTATTGAGAACAGATCTGCGAGCAGGAGAAGGGGCCCAGCAGGGAGGATTTGATCTGATCCATGACCAAAACCATTCCCATGCCCCAAGCCAGCCCTTCATGGGCTGACCAGTGAAGCAATCCCCCACAATTTACTCCTGCCATAAAGGGAGCCTGGTGTTTCCCCACAATCCTGGAGCCACCGTATCTGGGATCAATAAACCTCCTCAATGGCCACATAAAACTCCTTTCATCCCTTCTTCCCTCCAGAAAAGGTGGCAACTGCCACTCCAAATGACCAGTCCCACTGACCAGAGGGGCCCCATCCCCACGCCTTGGGATCGACTCCCAGCCCCACCACGAAGTCCCAGAAAACAAGTGACTGCAGCTCCTCACCCCAAAAAGCTGTGGCTCGTGGCCTCGGCTTTGTGGGTCCTCTGGAAAGAGTTACCAAAGATAAAACAATCTTTCCATCTTCTGATTTAAAAGGGACTTCTGGGCAATGTCTGTCTTAAAACTCAATATAAATTTGCATTTCTCCCTGGAGGCTCCTCGTTCCAAAGGGTTCCCATTGGGCTTTAACAATGCCACTGCCCTTTTTTCGGGGAACAATGACAAATCCTCGTCCCCTTGATGGATGCTCGTTCCCTACAGAAGTCAACAGTAAAAATGCGAAAGGCTTTGGAGAATCCACGACGTCCCTACCAAACTCCTCGGGCTCCCCAGCCAGGCACGATTAAGGACGCCGGCACAAGGGGGTGAGGATGTGCTGAAAGAGATCCCAATCTCACCAGAAAAGTCATCCCAGGTTCCCCCTGGCTCAGCAAAGCTGAGCTTTGCCCTTCTTGGGGGGCTTTCAGCAGAGATCCCACCCCGAGTTTGGCAAAGATCCGCCCACTGCAAAGGGGGAGCTCCGGAGGGAAACAATGAAAGGGAAGGGAACGGAGTTAAGGCACTTCGGAGCCTAAGAAGTCACTGAACTGTGGCTGGGGCAGACTTCAGAAAGCCATTCATCTTCTGAGGGAGCCACCAGCGAGGGCCCTGCCGCGGCTCTGGAGCTGCTGCCATCCTGCTGGGAGGTCCTGTCACACTCCCAGGATTTACGGGGCCGCGGGAAGATAACGCCGCGCGCCGGCATCAGCGCCAGGAACCGTCGCCTGCTGGTGAGAGGAGCACAGCTCCTCCCACCCACGGCCAGCCCTGGCAGCTCAGCCTGCCCCAAGCTGCAGGTGCCACCTCAGTTCCAAACACCCTCCAGGAGGCCCAGGGGATGGGGAGGCTCCAGGAACGAAGGAGGGATTCCTGCAGGGAGTTCAGAGGGGTGAGAGGTTCTGCGGAGCGCTCAGGACTGAGCCCAAAGATGTCCCCGGCACAAAGGGGGTTTGGGCCTCAGCAGAACCAAAATGGATTGTGCTGGACCCTCCTCACGGGTCGTAATTAGTATTTGCTGATAATTACAGACACTTTGTGAACAGATTAAAGCCACAATTTCTAATCAAGGAGAGCCAAACCCAAGTTTCTGCTGTCCTTTGGAATAGGTCGTGCCCAGCTGAGGGCTCACCCCAGGATTCCCACTTTGCCATCCCCGTCCCTCAGGAAAAATGAAACCTCGTTAAAAATCCAGCAGGAACTCCCCGCCCTGAACTGCACATCCCAAATATCCCTGGAAAAAAAGACTTTTCCAGTGGCTTTCACACCAGAACTGCCCCAGGAGCAGCTGAAAAGCCAAATCATTCCGTGGATTTATCCCATCAGCAGCTGGGATTGAGAACAAGGAGCAGAACAAGTTTTGGCTCCAGCGATTTCCCTTTCTGCCCTGCCCAGCCTTGGGAAGCACGGGAGGATCTCCACGGTGAGGACGTTACTGAGGCTCCAGTGCTGGGCACCAGCTCCAGGAATTCCTTGGCTTGGGCAGGCTCTGCTTAGCCAGGCCAATCCCCAGGAGAGCTGGAGTGGCTCAGGTGGCCCAGGGGATGATCTGAACCTGGTGGGACCGGGGTGGGACAAAGCTCTGCCCCCGCAGCAGCGGCTGCCCCCGGCCAAGGGCTCTGGGAAAGTCCAGGAAGGAAAAGATTCCCAACTCCACTGGCCCAGCTCTGCCTCTGAGAGAGGCCCAGCAAGGAAATCCTCCCAATCAACATCTGCAGGGAATCGTGGAATGGGTTGGGTTGGGATGGACCTTCAATCTCATCCAGTCCCACCCCATCCATGGGCAGAGACACCTCCCACTGCTCCAGGTGGATCCAAGCCCCAATGTCCAACCCGGCCTTGGGCACTGCCAGGGATCCAGGGGCAGCCCCAGCAAAGCTGGGAATTCCAGCCCAGCCAGGAATTCCTGCCCAAGATCTCATCTGAACCTATTTTTTCCCACTTTGAAGCCAAAACCTGGACATCTCACCTCCCAGCCCACCTGCCCAGGGTGAGATCAGTCAAACTCATTCCCTGGCTCATCCCAGCTGAGCAGACAGAGCAACGATCCATGGAAAACATGAAAGCAGAACAGAAATGGATAAATGGATAAATGGATAAACTGATAAATAGACAAATGGACAAATGGATAAATGGATAAATTCCACATTTCCTCCTCTCATCCAATATTTCTTTGCACCAGGAACAGGTTCCCCATCACCACCGTTTCTCCCAGCACCTGGTTCTTTCTAGAAGGGAGGATTTTCCTTGGATATTTGGCTGCAGGACTGCAGGAATATCCTGAAATATCCCTCAACCTCCAGCAATAAAAACAAAAAAATAAAATAAAAAAAACCCTTTAACCCCAAATATTTAACCAAGGCACCTTTACTCGCTTTGTACAAACCAAAAATCACAACTTTTGACGCAAAACTCGGCCGCTTCCCTCTTGGTTGTGGGTTGGGTTTTACGGCAGCAAATAAAGATTGGCACCAGGTAAGGACAAAACAACGGAATTCCCAATAAACTCCCAAAAAACGACAACCCCAAGGAGTGACGGGGATGGAAACCCTGCCCGGGGAAAAAAAAAAAAAAAACAAAACAACAAAAAAAAAGGAATTTCTGCGGCTGCCGCTTTGAAGAGTTTTTCACATCCCTCTCCATAGGATCAGAGCCCTCGATTTATATAAAACAAATGTACCAACAGGCTGGGAGAGGCTTTGGGAAGCGTTGGGAGCCGAGAGGAGGAGTTCCCACGATAAGGCAAACGGGAGAAGCCATCGGACACGGCGGCGGAGGGATTCCGACACTCGGGGTGCAGTAGGTTTTAATTATATCGTAATAACGAGCTATATATGTGCATTTCTCATGATTTACTAGATGGCTTCTTTAAATTCTAAGCCAAGCGGTGTTTTTTTGTTTCTTTTTTTTTTTTAAGAAAAAAAAACACAACAGTTTTTTAAAAAATAATTAAAAATAGAAACGGCGCTGCAGTGAGCATTTGGAAAATTTTTCGGAGTCGATTGTTTATTGGGACTCCGACTGATTTTAATGAAAAATATGGTTATAATTTGAAAAAAAAAATTAAAAAAAAGCAGCACTTCTATGTTTTGCATAAGGAAAAGGCCCTACAATGCAACCTCCGGGGCACTTCTGGAATCAAAAAAAAAAAAAAAACCCTAAATCTCAAATGGTCGCCGGGGCTCGCCGGCCAAACCCCCTCCTGGAAACCCCAAAGATGTGGGTTCCAAAGTATTCCAGGCATCCACAACAAGTGAAACTGGATGTAGGGGAAGTATGTTCCCAACGTTTCCTTCTGTTTCTGGTGAAACTGGAACCAGATGACCCCGAGCAGCACATTGTGCGAAGGGGTCACTAAGCAGCTGCAGATGAGGCCCCGCTGCGGAGCGCTGATCGCTTCCATCCCGCTCCAGAGGTCACCCCGGGGGTAACGGGGGAGCAGCCCGCCCCTGGGAGCATCCCAGCACAGCCCCCAGCTCTGGGAGAGCTCAGTCAGGAGGTCCCTGGAGAGGACAATCCCCAGGAGAGGGGCAGGACACCTCCCTGGGGATGGGATGGTGGAGGAGAGATTCTGGTCCTTCTCCTGGTGGGAGACAGTTCCACGTCTCTCTGCTGGTGGTTCTCCCACATGGCCCTTCCCTGCCTGTTCCTCCTCAAAAGCCATCCCAGGTTGGTTCCCTGGCTCTGTGAGGTCACAGGAGAGGTCTCCAGGTGACCCTGGTGTGACTCGGCCCAGCCTGAGGTGGTGTTGCCTTCACCTTCCACAGGAACCTGGGCTTTCCTCCCCTTTTCCAGTTCCCTCACAGGAATCCAGGACACCTGCCAGGATTTCCCCATGGAAAGGGAGCTCAGGCCTTGGAAGTGCCCAGGGAGGTTTGGAGTCCCCATCCCTGGAGGTGTCCATGGAATTCCTGGATGTGACCCTCAGTGCCAAGGTGGGGATCAGTCCCAGGTCGGCCTGGATGGTCCTGGGGGGATTTTCCAACCCCAATGATCCTGGAATTCTGTGACTGTGTTCAGAAGGGATATTAAAGGGAAATCCTTCCCTCTGAGGGAGGTGAGGCCCTGGCACAGATTCCCAGCTTTGCTGTGGCCACCCCTGGATCCCTGGCAGTGCCCAAGGCCAGGTTGGACATCGGGGCTTGGAACCACCTGGAATGGTGGGAGGGCTCCCTGCCCACGGAACCAGAGGATCTTCAAGGTCCCTTTCCACCAGACCATCCCATAATTCCCTGATCAAACAAACCACACCAAGCTCAGCAGGAACCATCCCAGGTTGGAGATGCCACCCCTTCATCCCAGAGCCACCATCCCATGGAAAATGCCACAAACCCCAAAATCAGCACCCCTAGGCCAGTGCCCACTTGGAAAAATTCACTTTTACAACCAGCAGCCACTTTTTTCTGCCATTTTTTGGGGTTTTTGACAGCTGAAACTCAAATAACCATAACTTGATCACAACTGTGCAAAAAACATATAAATGCATCGAAATTGGGAACAAACCAGCACCACCAAGAGTCCACACAAACACAACATCCACACATCTTAAAGGTTCCACCAAGCTGAAAACAATTAAGAGGCAAATCAGTGGGGAGAGAGAACGTAATCAGAAAAATATGAAGCCTAATTGAAAATTGTTTAAGAACATTTTAACGAGATGCTCCAGAAGCCACAATCCCACAACTGAGCGGGGCGGCCACGCTGGTTAAAAGGCAAACCTGGCGCAGATGGGAGTTAAAGAGGCCATAAAATAAAAAAAAAAAAACAGGGGGGGGAAAAGAAAAAGGGGACATGGCAAATGGAATAAAGGGAAAAGCTCGGGCTGACAAAGGGAAATCTGGTGTTAGGATGTGCAGGGGCTGCTTTGGGAAGCGAGAGATCCACGGAGAAATCACTGGCTGTTTAAGTTTATCTCTTGTTTCTTTTTTTGGGGGGGGAACATTTTAAACAAATCCAATGGATTCTTCCTCTAAAAAGGAAATTTCTGGAAGTGTTGAAGGCCAGGTTGGATGGAGCAACCTGGGATGGCAGAGGTGTCCCTGCCCATGGCAGGGGGTGAAATGAGATGGGATTTATCGTCCCTTCTACCCAAACCACTCAGGGATTCCATGAATTCTTTTTCCCCTGAAGAACTGGGGGAAAAAAATCTCAATTTTGTGAACAGCTGAGAGAGGTCATGGAACCACAGCCGTGGAGATCCCAGATCCCTTTGGACTGCAAGCCACTGGCAGGTAAAACACATTTTGGAGGAGAAGATTGTCCAGGTCAGGTGTTCAACCACACAAATGTTGGTGTGACTCCACCTGAAGGACTGGACTTGGTTCTGATATCCAAATTCCAGAGGTTTGGTGGAAAACCTCTCGTTTCAAACCCCAGCAGACTGGAAAAACTGGGAGTTTTTCCATTGGGAAGCTGATTTAGAAGCACAGCAAAGGTTAGTGAGCTCTAAGTCCTCAGCCAGGGAACTCAGATTTGCACTTTAGTGCCACAAAATCAGCCCCAGGAGGCCAAAGAAAACCAAAGAATTGGGAAATTAGCTCCAGGTTATTCTCCAGGAGAGGAAATTAGTGACCAGTGCAATGTACCTGGACATTTGGAGAGAGCAGGAGACTGAAGAATATCCTGGCAATTATTTTCCACTGATTGAATCTGCAATCCTTTAAGGGAATGAAGGGAATAAACATTAATAAAAGAGGGAGCAGCAACAAAGCAGAAAGACAGAGAGCAGACAGGCAAGGGAAATTCCTGAAAAGAGGGGAAAAAAGAGGGCAGAAAGCTGACAAAAAGATGGGATTAAGGAATTTGTACAACTGAAGGCAGCAAGAAAAGGGAAATTAAACTCAGAACTGCTACACCTGGCAGGACTGGGCTGGACATGAGGGACAAGGCCAAGTGCAAAGTCCTGCATCTGGGTCAGGACAACAAATCCAGGCTGGGAGGAGAAGGGATTGAGATGAGATGAGGAGAAGGGTTTGGGATGTTGTGGATGAGGCTGGAATGGCCCAGCCCAGAACCCCCTCAGGCCTGGTCTGATCCCAAAGGAAAGGTGGGAATTGTGTCCCTGTGCCCCCCGAGGTGAGAGCCCACCTGCAGAGCTGCCCCAGCCCTGGGGCCAAGAGCAGAAGGAGGTGGAGCTGCTGGAGAGAGCCCAGAGGAGCCCCGGAGCTGCTGCAGGGCTGGAGCCCCTCTGCTCTGGAGCCAGGCTGGGAGAGCTGGGAATGTTCCCCTGGAGAAGGGAAGGCTCCAGGGAGAGCTGGGAGCCCCTGGCAGGGCCTGCAGGGGCTCCAGGAGAGCTGGAGAGGGGCTGGGGACAAGGGCTGCAGGGACAGGACACAGGGAATGGCTCCCACTGGGCAAGGGGAGCTTGGGCTGGGATCTTGGGCAGGAATTCCTGGCTGGGCTGGAATTCCCAGCTTGGCTGTGGCTGCCCCTGGATCCCTGGCAGTGCCCAAGGCCAGGTTGGACATCGGGGCTTGGATCCACCTGGGATGGTGGGAGATGTCCCTGAACATGGATGGGGTGGGATGGGATGGGATTTAAGGTCCCTCCCAATCCAACTCATTCCATGATTCCATGAAATGCCAGAGTTTCAAGGCCTAGAGGTGAGAAAATCACCATTGTTACACCCGGGGTTGTTTCTGCACCTGGAGCCCACCCAGAGCACAGAACTGACACCGCTGGGCCCCGGCTGGGCTCAGAGTGCTGAACTCCCAGATTTTGTCAACACTGAAATCTTCTCATTTAAAGTGAATTTTCCTGTAAAAATTCTTGTGCTCCTCAAGCTGCCCAAACACCTCGGTCTGGAGTGAGAACAGAGAGAGAGCCCTGAACCCTGGGAACGGCTGGGTGAGGAAAAAATGTAAATACAGAGAGGAACAAAGAGGAGAAATTCAGAGAGGGGCACCGAGGCCACGTCTCATCCTTCACAGCCCCAGCTGATACCAGCCCTGGGATCCTTCCCAAAACAAACCCCAGACAACCCAAAAAGCGCCTTCTGACTCAGCCAAGCCCTGGTGTCCAAGGCCACCCTCTCCCCCGGGGTCAGGCTCCTCCGTGAGTCACAGCTCGATTCCTTTTCCCGTAACGCGGCCAGTTCAGCACTCCAAGAATTTCCAAGTTCCACCAAAATCCATAAACACGTTTTTTTTATTCCGTCCAGGAGAACGCTGAACTTGGCGGTGCCCGCCAGTCAAGAAAAACCCTCTTTGGAAGAGTCAAAAAAGAATCTCCCAGGAATGAAAGGAAGGAGGTCTGGAAAATGGCAGCCGCCCTTGGTCAGGAACAAAATCTCCAGAAGAAGCCGTTAATTATTTTCTATTTTGGTTAACGACCCGTTAAAAAACGCCGGGGAGCTCCTGGACAGCCACCCCCGGATTAACAGCTCACCCAGGGCCACACAAGGAGCGTTATCAGAGCCCAGATGGCAGCTCCCAAACCCTTGGCTGCCCCAGCTGGAGCTCAGCCTCCCTTCCCTTTCGGCTCCTCTTGGCTTTTGGAATTTGGTCTCGGCCACGAGAAGAAAAACAAAGTTGGAATCGGCGGTTGGTGCTTTGGGGTGGTGGTGCTCAGGTAGCCCCAGAGCCCAAAGGACACAGAGGAGGAGCTGGACACTCAGCAGTGCCCACCTCCAGGTCAGGGGCTGTGGTTGGAACTTGGAGCTTTCAGGGAAAATGACTCATTGGGATTGTGAAGGTTTTCCAGGGGTGACGCAACGGGCACCACAAGCCCGGATGGATCATCCCTGGAGGTCTTCACTCTGCTCCCAAACCCATGACCCAGCTCTGACCTGCAGCTCCTCAAGCCCTGCTGCTGATTTTAAACAGTGGCTGGGATCAGTGTTCTTTAAACACAAATCAAAACCCCTTTCTCTGACAAATCAAATCCCTCACAAATCTCGTTTCCAACACTGATAAAGATTCCAATTTATCACATAATCACAATGATCACAAAAATCAGATGGAGTCCCATCTTTGTCCAACCCCAGCGAGGTGAGGACAACCCCAGTGCTCAGAGGTGAACGTTCTGAAGTGATGGATGATCACTGGATGGATCATCCCTGGAGGTCTTCACTCTGCTCCCAAACCCATGACCCAGCTCTGACCTGCAGCTCCTCAAGCCCTGCTGCTGATTTTAAACAGTGGTTGGGATCAGTGTTCTTTAAACACAAATCAAAACCCCTTTCTCTGACAAATCAAATCCCTCACAAATCCTGTTTCCAACTCTGATAAAGATTCCAATTTATCACATAATCACAATGATCACAAAAATCAGATGGAGTCCCATCTTTGTCCAACTCCAGGGAGGTGAGGACAACCCCCAAACCCCAGTGCTCAAAGGTGAACGTTCTGAAGTGATGGATGATCACTGGATGGATCATCCCTGGAGGTCTTCACTCCGCTCCCAAACCCATGACCCAGCTCTGACCTGCAGCTCCTCAAGCCCTGCTGCTGATTTTAAACAGTGGCTGGGATCAGTGTTCTTTAAACACAAATCAAAACCTCCTTCTCTGACAAATCAAATAAATCAAATCCCTCAGGCCTCACAAATCTCGTTTCCAACGCTGATAAAGATTCCAGTTTATCTTATAAACATAAAATCGTGAAATTTTATGATCACAATGATCATAAAAATCAGATGGAGTCCCATCTTTGTCCAACCCCAGCGAGGTGAGGACAACCCCCAAACCCCGGTGCTCAGAGGTGAACGTTCTGCTGCCTGAAGTGAGGCTCTGCAGGTGGAACCAAACCAACAGCTGCCACCAGGACATTCCAGAGGGATTGCTCAGGACGTGGCTCCCTCAGAATCCTCTGCCCGAACTGCTCCACTGCACATACTGCAAGGTGCAGCAGCTCAGCAGGAAAGAGCAAAAGGAGAAGTAAAAACTTTTTTTTAGAAGATGCCTAAAGGCTCAGAGAGGAAAACAGCTCCCTCTGTTCCTACATGGATTTTGACAGAAAATCCATTTCTTTACCTGCACAGGTTGAGATGAGGGATGAGAACAGAGCAGGTCCCTCCCTGTGACCCCAGCAGAGGGTCCGACCCAGGGGACACCTGAGCCACCACAGGTCACCAGGAGATGGGAGCCAACTCCCTAAAAATCAATGAATTTCCATTCTAACCTGATTTTCAGGGTCTCAGGGAGGCAACCTAAGATGGAATTTCTCCAATGACATTGTCACCAACTTTGATATCAGATGTAGAATAAATTCCATGAGCGACCTTCACTCTCCACAATTCTGAGGTTTTGCTGTTTCCAGCCCCCATTTATGTCCCAGCCTCACCTCATCCCAAATCCTGCCAGCTCCCAGCAGATATCCAGAAGTGGTGAATTAGGAAAGCACAAATAAAATGAACCAGCATCAACAGCTCTGAGTGAGCAGAGCCTTCATCAGGTCCTTGGGTGCCTCTTCATGAGGCCCATGAGCAACTCCTCATCAGGTGCAGGTGACAAACCCCTCATCAAGAGGAGAAGAACCCCCAGACTCAAACCATGAACTGCAGAGCACACAGGGGATGAGGGGTGATGGGGCACCACCCCATGGACCATCTGCAACTGCCCACTCCTGGGTTTGGTGGCACAAGACTCAGACCCTGATGCCTTCAGTCTGAGCTTTGATGTTTTCCAGGTTCTGTGCTGCCCAGGGGTGCAGCTCTGAGCTCACAGTCAGGGTCACCCAGCTCTGCACAGAGCAGGGACACAAAACAAATCCTGTTCCTGCTGAGCACCAAGGACAACTTTCAGCCCAAAAAACACAAACAAGGGTGGCTGGAGGGAGGGACAAGAAGGATGGGACCTCACAGCCTGGAGCTGGAACTGGACAATTAAACCCCAATGTGCAAATGGACCAAAACTGATCAAAATGTGAGACCTCGTGACTGTTTGTCCATTCTGTGTCCATTTTGTGTCCATTTTGGGTCCATTTTGTGACCATTTTGTGTCCATTTTGGGTCCATTTTGGGTCCATTCTGTGACCATTTTTTCTCCATTTTGCGTCTATTTTGGGTCCATTTTGTGACCATTTTGGGTCCATTCTTGTGTCCATTTTGTGTCCATTCTGTGTCCATTTTGTGTCCATTTTGGGTCCATTTTGGGTCCATTCTGTGTCCATTTTGTGTCCATTTTGGGTCCATTCTTGTGACCATTTTGTGTCCATTCTGGGTCCATTTTGTGATCATTTTGTGACCATTTTATGTCCATTTTGTGCCCATGTTGTGACCATTTTGGGTCCCCCTTGGGTGCAGCCCTGGCCAGGCTCTTGCCCTGCCCAAGGTGCACCCTAAATCCCTTTCAATAAATCTCTGCTTTATTCTCTGGCTGTGCCCAGCCTCTGCTCCAGGTCAAGGCATCAACCCAGGGACTGGAACAGAGCAGGTCACCCCTGGGCTTGGGCAGGGCGGGAGGTGACCAAAAGGTCACCTCAGAGGTTGGACTTGATGATGTGGCACTTGGTGGTGTGAGGTCACAGGCTGGACTCAATGATCCTGGAGGTCTTTTCCAGCCTGGTTAATTCCATGATCCTGTTTGATCCTGGAGGTCTTTTCCAGCCTGGTTAATTCCATGATCCTGTTTGATCCTGGAGGTCTTTCCCAACCCTCACGATGCTGTGAGAGGCAGAGCTGCAGGGCAGCAACGAGGTGACCCACACCAGGTTTTACCGAATCCCAAGAGTCCACACACATTAAGTTCTGGAAAAACTTCCTGCCTGGTTGAGTTTTCCATCTGCTGCCAAACAGAGCCCAGAGATTTCTATTTGCATCCTGGTATTTGGCAAGGGCAAGGAATATTTCCTAGTGGGAATATGAAATAAAAAAAGAAACCTTCCATTCACACTGAAACATCTCCTGGACATCCCTGTGGGCCCAATTCCCAGAACGCTGAAATCCAAACCTCCAAATGGGAAAAATACACTGATTACCTGCCAGGAACCTCAGGAGGGGCAAGCCAAGCCCTAATAACAGCCTGTGCTCCCATCTGGCATCCACGCAGCAACGGGGAAAATGTCCCTGCTCGGAGCTGGACCGGCTCGTCAGGATAATTGCCTCGGAATTAATTAAATGTTCCCCTCTGCAGCTGCACAGAACGTTCACGTGGATCATTCCCTGACTGCACTGATGATTCCCTGGAATGGTTGTGACCATCAGACCCAACTCCATAAGAGCTGGATTCCATCATCCTTGTGGGACCCTTCCAACACTCTGCGTGTGAAGGATTTTGCATCTAAATATTCGTATTTTAGGCTAAAATCCTGGATATTCGTTTCGGAATTGTGAAGGCCAATTCACAGCAAGAGTCTTTAACCCCTCGAAATAATTAAAACATCAGAGGGGAAGAACAGATTCCCACTGCCAGGGGGCAGGGAAGGATGGGGTCTTGGGCAGGAATTCCTGGCTGGGCTGGAATTCCCAGCTTTGCTGTGGCTGCCCCTGGATCCCTGGCAGTGCCCAAGGCCAGGTTGGACATTGGGGCTTGGAACCACCTGGGACAGTGGGAGGTGTCCCTGCCCATGGATGGGGTGGGAATGGGATGGGATTTAAGGTCCCTTCCCACCCAAACCATCCCGGGATTCTCAGAGATGGGAGCTGTGCTCGGCTGAGGAGCTGCTCTGCGTGGAGATTTGGGGATCTTCCAGAGGTGGAAATGTGTCCTTCTGCAGCCACTCCCCGTGACCTCGTTCTCCTCTGGAATTCCTTCAGCCTTCGTGGTTCCTCCACGTCTCAGCTGTGACTCTGAGCGGCGCGGCGACGAGCGGAACGCCTCACTCTAAAATGGAAACATTTCGCCGAGCCTAATTAAAGCAACTCCTGACGATTGTGTCAGACCCTGTCCCGGGCCTTCAAACGAGTTCCTGGGCCCCGGCCCCGCTGGAGCTCCGTGCCTAATCGCCCCTGGAAGGAGCAGGAGCTGCGGGTGTTGAAAGGGAACAGCTCGAGCTTGGCCAGGGCACCCGGCGAGCGCAGGCCTTGGAACTCGCCGGGAACACGAGCAGAGCTTTGATCCCAAACCTCCCCGGCTCGGGGCTCACCCAGGGCGCTGAGCAGGCAGCAGGGAAAGGAAAGGAGGTTTTGGAGAGACTTCAGAGCTCGTGACAGCGGTGGCGCAGCTGTCCTCTCGTGGAAACCTGGCTCCGTGGAATTCCCGGCACAGAAATGGGGTCCAGGTCAGCACAATCCCTTCCCTCTCACCCTGAGAACCTCCCTGGGTTCCTCAGGTTCTTCCAAACTGGGTCACTCATGGAAGGCAGCAGGAAAAGAGGCTCAGATGCAGCCAAGGGAATGTGGAAAGGATCTGGGGCCAATGGAAGATCTTGGCACGCTCCTCATTGTTTTCTCTCAGGACAACGTGGAAATGGAGCTCCATGGAATTCCCAGAAAATGGGATCCAGGTCAGCACAATCCCTTCCCTCTCACCCCAAGAACCTCCCTGGGTCCCTCAGATTCTTCCAAACTGGGTCACTCGTGGAAGGCAGCAGAAGAACAGTATGAGATGCAGCCAAGGGAATGTGGAAAGGATTTGGGGCCAATGGAAGATCTTGACACGCTCCTCATTTTCTCTCAGGACAACGTGGAAATGGAGCTCCATGGAATTCCCAGCACAAAAATGGGACCCAGGTCAGCACAATCCCTTCCCTGTCATCCCAAGAACCTCCCTGGGTCCCTCAGATTCTTCCAAACTGGGCCACTCATGGAAGGCAGCAGAAAAAGAGTCTGAGATGCAGCCAAGGGAGTTTGGAAAGGATTTGAGGCCAATGGAAAACCTTGGCACACTCCCCGTTTTCTCTCAGAAGGAGAACGTGGAAATGGAGCTCCATGGAATTCCCAGCACAAAAATGGGACCCAGGTCAGCACAATCCCTTCCCTCTCACCCCGAGAACCTCCTGGGTTCCTCAGGTTCTTCCAAACTTGGTCACTCATGGAAGGCAGCAGAAGAACAGTATGAGATGCAGCCAAGGGAATGTGGAAAGGATTTGGGGCCAATGGAAGATCTCGACATGCTCCTCATCGTTTTCTCTCAGGAGAACATGGAAATGGAGCTCCATGGAATTCCCAGAAAATGGGATCCAGGTCAGCACAATCCCTTCCCTCTCACCTCGAGAACCTCTCTGGGTTCCTCAGTTTCTTCCAAACTTCCACTCCACTCACGGGAGGCAGCAGGAGAGCAGTCTGAGACGCAGCCAAGGGAATGTGGAAAGCATTTGGGGCCGATGGAAGATCCTGGCATGCTCCCCGTCTTCTCTCAGAAGGACAACGTGGAAATGGAGCTGCACAACTCCCAGGGTCACAAATGCCACTTGAGGTGTCCTGGGATTCTTTAAGCCAGGCTTGGGACATGGTCCAAACCTGTTAGGAACTGCTGAGAGCTGAAAAGCCAAGCGGGAGCTGTAACAGTGCTGGATTTGGTTCATGGATAAAAGTGGGAATGTAAATGGGATGATCCCAATTCCTCAGGCTCTTTAGTTCAGGTAGGGTGGCTTTTTGATGAACAATGACCCTCCTAACCCCATCAGGAATCTGCAGGGAGTTCAGTGAGGTCAGGGAGTTCCTGCACACTCAGATCCCTTCATCAGCTCTTGGCTTTCCGTTTAATATCAATTCACCGCGGTTTAACTGGACTGAGCAGGATGAGCAGCAGAGCATCAGGACAATGAGCGGTGGCTGAAGAAGCACCAAGTTACTCCTGAGGCTGGGCCAGGGCATGTGAAGGAGGGGAAGAACCTGAACTGGACTGTGCCAGTGGGAGAGAAAGGCTTGGTGGAGGTGGAGGCAGGAGGGAGAAGGAGAAGGAGAAGGAGAAGGAGAAGGAGAAGGAGAAGGAGAAGGAGAAGGAGAAGGAGAAGGAGAAGGAGAAGGAGAAGGAGAAGGAGAAGGAGAAGGAGAAGGAGAAGGAGAAGGAGAAGGAGAAGGAGAAGGAGAAGGAGAAGGAGGAGAAGGAGGAGAAGGAGAACTGGCTGAGCATGTCCTGGATGTGGCTGCAGCAATCAGAGAATCCCACAATGGTTTGGGACGGAAGGACCTCAAAGCCCATCCAGTGCCACCCCTGCCATGGGCAGGGACACTTTCCACCGTCACAGGCTGCTCCAAGCCCCGTCCAACCTGGCTTTGAGCCATTTTGAACTTTCAGTTCAGCCTTGGATGGATCAGTTATCAATCCCCGCTCCTTGGAGATGCACAAGAGATCAAACAGGAGCTGTGGGATGGGGAAACCAAGCTGCTCCCCATATGGCCGAGGAAAAGGGCCCTCTATAAATAGCAGAGTGGGAAGCCAGGTCTCCCTGAGGAACATCGCTGATGCAAAGTTGGGCTTGTTCCCAACTTCAGAAGTGGGAGGAGGAACAAAAGCTGATTGCAATCGGATGGAGGCGGCTCTCTTATCTCTGCCTTCCCAGGGCGGCCTCACGTGAGAGCAGCTCCGGAGCCCTGCGGAAAACACCAGCTGAACTCCCACCCCTGGGACCTCCTCTGGCCCAGCTCTGTCAGAAATCAGCAGCTGAGCTGCAAAACCGGGATGGAATTCCAGGAGATTCCAGCCCCCTGCTCCACCTTGTGCTTCCTCCCGCCGTGTCCTGCTCTATCCCAGAAGCTCTCGCACATCCAGACACCTCCAAGCTTTTCCAAAGTGGCTCCCCAGGGAGGTTTGGGGATAGAGGCTCTGCAAAGTTCTCCTGAACCCTTCAGGAAGGAAGTCTGGTGGGAGCTGGAATGGCTCCCCAGGGAATGGGCACAATCCCAGGGCTCCCAGAGCTCCAGGAGTGTTTGGACAACGCTCCCAGGGTGGGATTTTGGGGTCAGGATCGGGACTGATGATCCTTGCCATGGATTCTCCTCATGGCAAGGGTTGGGATGAGATGATCTTTAAGGTCCCTCTCACCCCAAACCATCCCATAATCCCATAACCCTTGTGGGACCAACTCAGGACATCCTGCCCAAGCTTCCCACTGCTCCACATGGAAATATTTTAGGGACAGAGCTCCTGGGTCACGGGGATTCTTTAGTGGAGGAGCTCACCTGCTGCACCTACGTGAGCAAAGCAGAGCTGGGATTCACAGAACCCTGAGGCTGGAAAAGACCCCTAAAATCAACAACTCCAAGAATATTCCAGAGATGACTCATCTCCCAGGATGGGGACCCTGGATAAGGAGTAGGAGCCACATCCCGGAGTGATGGGAAACGCAGCGGGAGCGATGGCCAAGTGAGCTCAGGGAAATGCCTGGGATGAACTGACAGCTGGGCAAGGGGGAGAAACGGGGAAAACACAAACCCCACAAAGCTTTGGGCTAAAGAAGGCAGCCAGGCAGCCTGGAAATTCCTGGAGACCCAAAAACGTGCAGAACACCTCAGTGCCCTTTCCCTGCGCAGCCAGAGTCAGCGGGGATGGTGGGAAGGGCAGCAAATCCCTGGAATTTGGGGCTGGAGGGATGAATTCCCCATCTCAGCTCCTGCCTTTCCACAGAAAAAAGATGGAGAGACAAGGAATTGTTCTTCCCAGGCAGCTGCAGCCCTGGGCAGCACCTGGAAGAGGCTCCGTGTGTGGCACCATAAACACACAGGGACGCTCCTGGAGTGAGATCCTGCAGGGAATTCTGCTCCCAAGGCACACGGAATGAGGAGGCTCCGGCTGCTCCCCCGGGATGGATCCCGTGAGCCGCCCTCCAGCCTGGATTTGATCTCTTTTCCCTGAGGAATATTTTCCTTCAGCACCCCAGGTCAAAGGCAGAGGCAACACCAAGCCCTGACACTGCTCCAAAAATCTCTGTGTGCACCAGACGGGGCCGTTTCCCAGGATGATGGGATTCCCTGGATGAGCCCCTTGGAAAGGCAGAGGTGGTGACCCCGGACCCCTTTAGAGCTCCTGTCAGCGATCCCACCAACCCTGCTCCCCAACCCAGGGGCTGAACTTTCCCTGCAGACACGGAGGAGCGAATCCCAGCGGGAATTCCAGGCAGCAGGAGCCCCTCCCGCTGCCAGCATCCCGAGGATCTGCCTGCCCCCCACGCTGCCAGCACAATAAAACCCATCCATCCATCCCATCCCACCCCCGGGACACTCCCCTTCCCAAATATCCGGCTGCTCTCTCCCTTCCCCTCCCAGCTCTCCTCGGCAGCGCTGGAACATTTCAATTTGGGAAGCTCCGGGCTCCCAAATCCGGCGGCTGCTGCCGCTTCCCATCCTCTGACAGCCCCGGCTGGGTTCCTGTAAACACCTCCCCAGTGCAGCCCTTCCAGGGGGCGCTTCTGAAGCGAGAAAAACCCACGAGGGGAAAATTGGAATCCCGCAATCCCGGCCAAGAGCAGAGCGGGAGCTTCCCCAGGCACCCCCCGGCTCCCGCTGCCCGCCCGGGGAAGGGAGCAGGGCTGAGGCTGGGAGGTGGAAGGAAGGCTGTTTAATCTCTTCTTGATTCCCAATAATTATTTAAAGCTGCCAGGGACCTTGTTTTGAAAATCCCACTGCGTGCACTCCATATATCCCCGCTCGCACTGACACGAGGAATTAGAAAATTCCAGCTCCATCAAAACGGCTTTCGGGCGGATTTTCGCTGCTCTGGACTTTCTCAGGCTGCAGACAATGCAATAAAAAGCTCTCTCCCTAAAACAATATTCCTCCGTATTTTAACAGCACTGGGGAAATATTTCTTCTGTTCTGGCTGTTTGCTCCGACCAAATTTTGCGGCCAACGCCAGATTTCAGCTGTTTCCCAGCAAGTTTGGGATGCTGGAATCAGCAAAGGAGCTCGGGAGCTTTAAGCATCTCTTGGTTTCCCCTGAAGGTGACTCAGGCACCTTTCCTGAGCAGGCCTGGTTTGCTCCATCAGGGCACGAAAA
The DNA here is from genome assembly GCA_017589585.1 of Phylloscopus whistleri. NCBI lineage: Eukaryota > Metazoa > Chordata > Aves > Passeriformes > Phylloscopidae > Phylloscopus > Phylloscopus whistleri. The sequence continues at coordinate 66,891 of JADMLD010000129.1, forward strand.
AAGAACGTAAAAATTGAAAATACAGTTTAATAGTGACTGAGGGTTTCTCTCCCAAGCGAAAATGAGAAATTAATATGGATGCGATGGTGTTTTCCTTGGTCACTGCCGTGTTTTTCCAGCCCTCTGCGTGTTATTCCAGGCCATTTTATGGAGAGGCAGTATTTGCTCAGCTGAATTATTCCCACTTCATCCCCTCTGATTCAGACATGCGTTGGATTTCGGGACAATGGCGGCTCCTTGTCAGAAATCAGAGGGGATTTACAGAGATTTCTTCTGTAAAAGTCATTTTTGCCAAGGTGGAATTGACCTGAAATTTATTTTTTAGGTTGTTTTTTTTTTTTTTTTGGTTCGTGGATTTCCAATCCCTGGAATTGCCCAAGGTCAGGTTGGATGGGGCTTGGAGCAAGCAGGAATCACCAAATTAGGAAGTTTTAAATAAAATTATTGGGGTATTGAGCAAACCAGCCTCATCAGAGAGCACCTGCACCACAGGGTGGAAAAGTGGGAGTTCTCCCAAAGCCACCCTGAAATCCTCATTTAAGATCAACTCCTCCTTCAAATCCCTGAGATTAAAGAGAATTAATTCCCTGAGAGACCAGGAAGGGAACCTGAGCAGTGCAGGAGCGGTGCTGCTGCTCCATCCCCACACTCCAGACACACCTGGGAGCGAGGAGAAGGCTCTGACAACATTTCCTTGCTCTCAAACATCTCAGAAAATGTTCTGAGTCAAAGCTGAGCCTCATCAACATCACAAACTCCTGGGGTCATTCCTGCCTGGTTATTCCCATCTCTAATTCCATCCTCATGTGTCCCTTTTTCCCTTCACCTGCCAGTTTGGAACTTGAAGAGAGGAAAAAGCAGCTCAGGTGTCAACAGCTCGAGCAGATTTCTGCCCTTCCCAAACCTTCTGGCATATTCCCTGTCAGTGTTTGCTCCCAAAAATCCTCATCATTCCCCAAGAATTGGTTTTAACCCCAAAAATCACCTGGCAGCGCCCACAGGGGAGGAACCAAGGGTGGAAACGCTTCTGAGGAGGAGCAGAGCTCCAGAAGGACATTCCCAGGTTTCACCACAATCCTTGGGGAGGTGGTGCTCAGGTTGGAGAATCAGCTCAGATCCCAGGATCCCTGAGGTTGGAAAATCCCTCCAGGACCATCCAGTCCAAGCTGTGCCCAATCCCCACCTTGGCACTGAGGGCCACATCCAGGAATTCCTTGGAAATCCCTTCAGGGATGGGCATTCCAAACCTCCCTGGGCACTTCCAAGGTCTGAGAAACCTTTCCATGGGGAAATTCCTGCTGCTGCCCACCCTGAGCCTCCCTGAGGCCATTTCCTTCTGGCAGCTGCATCTGATGGACCTGAGCAAGGTCAACACCTCCTTCCCAAGGGCGTTTCTCCAAACAAATTTGGTTTCCCCACAAGGGCACCACACAGGGAAAACACAGAAGGAGATTGGATTGGATTGGATTGGATTGGATTGGATTGGATTGGATTGGATTGGATTGGATTGGATTGGATTGGATTGGATTGGATTGGGTTGGATTGGACTGGACTGGATTGGGTTGGATTGGATTGGACTGGATTGGGTTGGATTGGATTGGACTGGACTGGGTTGGATTGGATTGGATTGGATTGGATTGGATTGGGTTGGATTGGGTTGGATTGGATTGGGTTGGGTTGGATTGGGTTGGGTTGGATTGGATTGGATTGAGTTGGATTGGATCGGATTGGATATGAGGGAAAATTTCTCCATGGGAAAGGAACTGCCCAGGAGGAGCCCCCATCCTTGGAGGCATTTCAAGCCCTTGGGGACAGGGTCAGTGGTGGCCCTGGTTGGACTCCATGACCTCCAGGATCTCAGAGGGCTTTTCCAACCTCAGCGACACCACGGGCCCAGCAGTGATTCCCAAAGCACGCTGCCAATCCCAGGGGCTGCACCTCCCCGTCCTGCCCACCCCTCCTGTCCTCCAGCCCAGGACACCCCCAGGTCCATGCAGGAGCTCAGGGATCCCCCAGGAAGCTCCAGAATTCTGGGACAACAACAACAAAAACAACGCTGGAGAATCCCCGGGATCAACTCATGGCCTGATTTTCCACGTGCTTCCCATCCCTGGCTCTGTCATTCCAAAGGCTGCTCTGGAACAAGCCCTGGAGCTTCCCAAGGATGGACACATGTGGAACAGGGCTGGGGGCATCTGCTAATTCAGCTCCTGGTGGGGATCACCGAGGTCAGCAGCAGGAACCCAGAGGAAAATGTCAACAATCCCGGCCTTCTCCGGGGGGGGGAGAGGCCTTGGAAAGGCTTTTTTTTTTTCCCCTGCCATGTGTCTGGTTTTACACTGTTGGTTTTGGCTCCTCCAAGGAAGGAAATTAAATGAGCAGCTTCTTTTTTTATCCTTCTGGAATCCTCCAGAGGAGAGAGGCTGAGCCGAGGCTGCAGGAGGACGCCGGGGCCTTTGCTCTGGCCACACAGTTTTTGTCAGGGCTTGGTGTAGAATTCCCAATCCCTCCAGAATAATTCCCTGCAGCTGTCATCACCCACACACCAGGTTCCCAAAAAAAAAAAAAAAAGGCTCCAGCCACAAATCTCCCTCGGGAAAGAAAGAGCACGAGGCCGTGGATGCTGCAGACTGGGAAGCAAAGGGCAGGAGGGTTCCTAAATCCCTAAATCCCTAAATCCCTAAATCCCAGCCTCCAGATGGCCTCACCTCCTTCCCAGAACCACCAAAGCTGGAAAAGACCTCCAAGATCATCAATCCAACCATCACCCCAGGATTTCAGCCTGCTCTGCTCACACAATTCCAGTTTCAAGCCCGTGGTCCAAACCCCAGAATTCTGCCCCAATTTCTGCAGCTCCTGAGCTGCTCCCCCACAGCCGTGCCCAGGTAAAAGCCAGGAAACGCTCCAGCTCTTCCTGCAGCACGGAATTCCTGCTACTGGGATGGCTGCAGCAAATCTTCCCAGCTGCCTGGGCCGGCTCCAAGACAAGGCTGAGTTAAAATTTCCATGCCAAGAAATTCAATTCTCGCTCCGGGACCGCAATGAGAACTTTGAAAGGTCTGAGCTGAGCGGAGGAAGTGGTGCAAAGACGGGGAAAAAAGGCAACGGGACGGTTAAAATTCCCGGGGAAGCAGGAGATAAAGTTGCTTTCCAAGCTGGAGTTAAGAGGTCTGAGCTACCAGAAGTCATCAGAAGCAGCAGGGAGGCAGACAAGGTGCAGGAACAACCTTCCTCGGACGGAGAAATCCCTCCTTCTCCAGGAGAAATCCAGCAGCAGCAGCGGCGATGGTTTTCATTTAGAACCCATTTACCTTTGTGGGAGCCAAGGCAGAGCCAGAGCCTGGGATTTGGGAACAGCTCCCAGCTCCCTAAAAACCCCCGGCAGCCTTCCCACTCTCTCATTTCATTCCGCTCCGCCGCGGTTTCTTCTGTTCTGGCCTCTTTCCTCGACCTTGCCCTTCCTAAATCCCAACTCCTCATTCCCTCGTCTGCCACCTCTCCTTGTCTGGCAATTCCTGCTGGGATTTCTTCCTTCCAGAAGCCCGGGAGGACGGGGCCGTTTCACCTCTAAATCCAGAATTGTTACGTAAGTGGCCCTGGCAGGAGCTCCGTGCTCCGTGCACGGGGTCGCTCGCAGCGATTTGGGATTTTAATAGACATCAAAACAGGAAAACATTCCCAGTTATGCAATCGGAGCCCTGATTGAAACCAGAAGCAGCCACCAGCTCCCAAAAAAAGAACCGGGAGCAGCCAAGGGGTGTCCACAGGGCTCAGCGTTGCTGCTCCCTCCCTCTGCATCCCAGAATTCCCACCATTTGTCTGGAACCAAAGCCACTTCTCCCTGGGACAGGGCCTCTCCTGCTGCTCTTGGTCAGGAGCTGCTTCCTCATGGAAGCACCTTCCAAGGTGCTCCTCCAACAGGGACCTTCCCATCTCGCCTCTGCTCCTCCCAAATCCTCCTGCAAGATTCCGACCCCTTTCCCAGCTTTAGGAATAATCCCTGAGGTTTTCAACCTTCCCAACTCAGAGCATGAACAGCCCAGGAGCTGATGGCGAGCTCATCCCTGCTCTCCCATCCCCTGAGCTCTCGTTTCCCAAACTCCAGGGAATTCTCTCTCCATCATTTCCACTCCTCCCTCTCCATCCCAGAATTCCCACCTTCTGTCTGGAAGTCAAGCCTAGGACAAAGCTTCTCCTGCTGCTCTTGGTCAGCACCTCCAAAGTTCCTCTTCCAACAGGGACCTTCCCACACCCTCACCTCTGCTCCTCCCAAATCCTCCTGCAATATTCCAACACCTTTCCAGGCTCCAGGAATGATTTCTTAGGTTCAAACCTTTCAGCTGCAAGGCAGGAACAGCTCAGGAGCCTGTGGTGAACTCATCCATAACCTGAGGAAAACTGAAAAGTTCTCATTTCCCAAACACCAGGGGATCCTCTCTCCATAATTCCCGTTTTTCCAGGCTCTCCCTGCTCTCAGGACACTGCCCAGCCTCCCTGGACCCTGCCCCAGTCAGGAATTTCAGGGATTAAAGGAGCTCCCTGTGTTTCAGAGGCAAACCTTCCCAAACACCACAAATCCGGGGAATAAACAAAAACCGGTGACGGGATGGGATAAAACCCCGGGATTGGCTTTGTGGCTTCTTCCCACGAGGACTGGAACAGGAACTGAGCCAGGGAGAGAAAGGTCACTGCAGTGGGATGGGGAGGTTTGGAAAAGCCACAGGAAGGGGATGAGCCGAGGGCCAGACAATGACAGGCAGGAGAGTCTGGTGTCCCACAGCTCGGGATTTAAAACTCGGATCAGCAGGAGATTCCCAAACTTCTGGAGCCGGGGTTGGCAAGGTTTGGATGAGGAATCAGCTGCTGAGAGCCTGCAGGGGTTTCAGGGAGCAGCAGGACGAGGAGAGGACAGCGTGGGAGGATCCCAAGTGTCACCTGAAGGTGACACCAAGCAACTGCCAGGCCTGTCATGATCCCTTGGGACACGGAATCATGGAGTCATGGAATCGTGAAGTCATGGAATCAGGGAGTCATGGAATCATGGGGTCATGGAATCATGGAGTCATGGAATCATGGAATCATGGAGTCATGGAGTCACGGAATCATGGAGTCACGGAATCATGGAATCATGGAATCATGGAGTCATGGAATCATGGAACCATGGAATGGTTTGGGTGGGAAGGGACCCTAAAGTTCATCTCATTCCATCCCCCAGCCATGGGCAGGGACACCTCCCACCATCCCAGGCTGCTCCAACCCGGCCTTGGACCCTTCCAGGGATCCAGAGGCAGCCACAGCTTCCCTGGAAAAACCTGTCCCCGTTCTGGATATTCCAGCTGGATATTCCCATCAAGGAAAACCAAGCCTAAGAACTTTGAGAGGTCCCAGAAAGGTGTGGCTGACATTGGGAATCCCAGGATGCAGGAGCCAGGAGAACACCAGGGCTAAGAACTCTTCTGGTGCTCACTGGAATATCCCAAAAATCATTTTTCTATGGATTTTCCAGCTCCTGTTGAAGCCACAGCCAGCAATGATCAGACCCAACCCCTGCAGGCAGCACATCCCTGGGGTCCTCACTCCCTAAATAAAACCTGCACTCAACATTCCGTGCAAACAGCAGCTCAGGTCATCCCCATATTCCCATTATCCCACAACCTAACACAGAATTCCAGGGAAAAGGGTTTTCCATCCAGCTGTGCGCCGCAGGGTTTAAAAGGAAACACAAAGAGCTCTGTTCAGAGCTGGTTTTACCCCTGAACCTGCCCCAAACTCTTCTGGGACCCATCCTGCAGGTTGTCACCCCCTCAGTGACCACACAGGGCCACCACAGCACGCAGCCCGTCCCAAATTATCCGCTGAAAACAACCCTCAGGAATGTCACAGGGAATCAACAACAAACCAGGAGACAATCCAATTATTCTCTGGGACTGGGGGGGGGTTTGAATTAACAAAACCAGGGTGCAAAAGCTGCTCAGGTCATTGTGCTGTACAAGCCATGGTTGGAGAGCTGATTTCTCCAAACCATCAAATGGGTTCCTTCTGCTCCAGCCCCGGCCTCGTAAACAAACTCATTATGTCCCATCTTGAGAGGAGTAAACAAATAGTTGGCATCTGAGAGCAGAGCTCTTGCACAACCTCACCCAAACTCCTGCCCGGTTCTCCAAGCTCCTACGGCACCGGGGACACCGAGGGGACACTGCAGTGACACCAGGGGGACACCAAGGGGACACCAAAGGGACACTGAAGGGACACCACAGGGACACCAAGGGGACACCACGGAGATACCATGGGGACACTGCAGGGACACCATGGGGGCACCACAGGGACACTGTGGGGACACCATGGGGACACCAAGGGGACACTGAAGGGACACCACGGGGACACTGCAGGGACACCATGGGGACACTGCAGGGATACCACGGGGACACTGCAGGGACACCAGGGGGATACTGCAGTGACACCACAGGGACACCATGGGGACATCATGGGGACACCACAGGGAAACCATGGGGACACTGCAGTGACACTGCAGGGACATCATGGGGACACCACAGGGGCACCATGGGGACACTGTGGGGACACCATGGGGACACCAAGGGGACACCACGGGGACATTGCAATGACACCATGGGGACACCACGGGGACACTGCAGTGTCACCAGGGGGATACTGCAGTGACACCACAGGGACACCATGGGGACACTGTGGGGACACCAGAGGGACACCATGGAGACACCATGGGGATACCACAGGGACACCACTGGGACACCATGGGGACACCATGGGGACACCATGGGCTCAGCCAGCCCCGGTGCTTCTGTATGTGCCACCAGCAGGAGCTTCCAAACCCCTCCAGGCGGGTGGTGCCACCAAACACGACCCGCAGCACCTGGAGGGATGGGTGAGCACAGGGTTTGTGCTGAACCAAGGAATTCTGCTCTGGGCTGGTCTCTCTCAGGGTGAGCATCTGCAGGAGGCCACGGTGCCTTCCATGGCCGGGCAAAACCAACCCTGCCTCCACAAATCCACTCCCTGGAGCTCCTTCCTCAGCTTTTACTCCATGAAAAGACCTCCAAACACCCTATCCCAGGTCCTTCCCTGGGAATTCCCTGCTGTCCCAGGCTTTTCTCCATTTCACCACCCCAAAGCAGGAAGGGGGGGTCGATATCACCAGTGCCAGAGCAGGGGACAGGGACAGACCAGGGACCTGCTCTGGATGTGACAGCATTCCCTGACTCCCGCAGAGCACAGCATTCCCTGCGCTCCGTCCCACGGAGCAGAGCCCAGCAGCCGTGTCAGCACCACATTTGCACTCCCATGGCCAAAGCCTCGGGCACAGAACGGAGAAAGGGAATCTGTGAGGAGCTCGTTTCCTCCTCTTGGGCCCGGATTTCACTCCTGGTGCTCCAGAACCTCCAAGGGGGACCCAGGAGGGGATGGGACAGAAAACCGCCCCCCCAAAAAAAAACCCCGCTGGCACCAAAACCCCACGGAGCCAGAGAGAGGTGACAGAGCCAGGTCACCCCCATAGCTCTGCCTCCTCTCCCAAGGCACGGCTGAGCTCCAGGGTAGTGGATTCTCCATCCCTGGGTGATTCCCTGCTCCAAGGCCGGGTGATCCCAAAGCCTGACCCGTGAGAAAGGGAGCGGGCGGGCTGCGCCCCGCCGGCCCCGCGAGGTTCTTTATCTCGTTACTCTAATGCAAACAGACTTCTGTGAGCTCTTTCACATCCAAAATTTCACCATTGAGGCGACCGCAGGCCTGGCAGCCTCTCCCCCGCCTGGAAAGGGAACAAACTTCCCAATCATTTCTAAATAACCATTTCAAGAGCACAGCTTTTTCTTCTTTCATCCCACAAAAGGCAGAAATTTTGCTCGGGACCGCAAGCTGTCAACTTCCCAGCAAACCCCAAATCCCACTTAACTCTCTATTGTAAACAGTGTAGTATTGCGCTCCCACATCAATAAATAACATTCCTGAAGGAATTATTTCTGTGTTTGATTCACATTTGTTCTGCATATGCCGCTGAGCCCAAGGTATTCGCAACGTTCGGCTCCGAAAAGCCTCGGCTTTCAAAAGGGGAGAGCCCTTCCCGGGGGATGGTGTGAGCCAGGATGAAATCCCAAATCCCAAATCGAGGATGTCATTTGTGCCCCCCACTCCCCGCCGCCCCCCAAACTCCTCCATTTCAGGATTAAAAAAAAAAAAAAAATAAATGAACTGGCTCCAAAGTGCCTCTCAGTGGGGTTGCTGAGGTTCAGGGCCCAGATGGGGCTGTCAGGGGGAGTCTGCGTGTCCCATGGGGTGTTGGCCCTTCCTGGTCTGCTCCAGAGGGACCAGGATCCTTGGGAGGAGGGTTTGGGATGTTGTGGATGAGGCTGGAATGGCCCAGCCCAGAAACCCTCCCAGGCCTGGGCTGATCCCAAAGGAAAGGCGGGAATTGTGTCCCTGTGCCCCCCGAGGTGAGAGCCCACCTGCAGAGCTGCCCCAGCCCTGGGGCCAAGAGCAGAAGGAGCTGGAGCTGCTGGAGAGAGCCCAGAGGAGCCCCGGAGCTGCTGCAGGGCTGGAGCCCCTCTGCTCTGGAGCCAGGCTGGGAGAGCTGGGAATGTTCCCCTGGAGAAGGGAAGGCTCCAGGGAGAGCTGGGAGCCCCTGGCAGGGCCTGCAGGGGCTCCAGGAGAGCTGGAGAGGGGCTGGGGACTGGCAGGGCTGCAGGGACAGGACACAGGGAATGGCTCCCACTGGGCAAGGGGAGCTTGGGCTGGGATCTTGGGCAGGAATTCCTGGCTGGGCTGGAATTCCCAGCTTTGCTGGGGCTGCCCCTGGATCCCTGGCAGTGCCCAAGGCCAGGCTGGACACTGGGGCTGGGAGCAGCCTGGGATGGTGGGAGGTGTCCCTGAACATGGATGGGGTGGCACTGGATCATCTTGAAGATCCTTTCCCACCCAGACCACTCCATGATTCCATGATATTTATTGCTCTGATAACTTCTCCATCCTGTTAATTTGCCCTCTGGACCAACATCCCCTTCTCCACAGGCTGATGTGTCCATAGGTTCACATCTCCTGGATTCTTCCTCTTTCCAGTACTTTTTGTTCTGCTTTGCCTCCCTGCAGCCTCCATTGTTCCTTCCCCTCCACCTTTCATTAAAACTCGGAAAATCCATCTCTGCCTTGTCCTCCTCTCTAGGAGCTGGTGATCCTTTCCCACCCAAACCATTCCATGACCACAGATGGGCAAAGAGCAAAAAAGTTCCCGAGGGCTCTGAAAGAATAAAAAGCTACAACAAAGCACCAGGAGAGAGGCATGGAGGTGGAAAACGGGAGGAATCTGGGTTGCAGACACCCAGAAATGACCCCAAATCCTTCTCCATGGATCGGCAGGAGGCTCCTCCGCACTCCCACAGGTGTTTCCTCACCAAACCTCCAGGGAGATGCTCCAGAGCATCTGCATGAGCAGAAGCCTCAACCCCACAGAAATCCCATCCCTGCCTCTTCCTCACTTGGAATTCCCAACTGTGAGCAGCTGAGGAGCCCTGACGGGGATGAACCCTGCAGAAACCAGGAATCCCCTCGGGCCACGCCGCAGATCCGCCGGCACCGGGACGGGATTTGGGATTTGGGGTTTGGGATTTGGGATTTGACCATTTCAGCTCCCCACAGCGGGCGTCTGTCTCGCTGCACTAACAAAGAATTCCTGGGGAAGATTTCGGAAACAGAAGGATTATTTAGCCACCCACACACACACAGGCCAAATTAACCAGTCATGGAAATTCAAGATAATAAATGCCATAATTTTGCCTTTAACTTCACAAATTATTTTTTTTCCCCCCCTAAAAGTGAATGTTTCTAATTTATGGAGAGAGAGAGAGAGAGAGAGAGAGAGAAAGAGGGGGGTGAAAAAAAAAAAAAAAGAATAAAAAACCCCTTTCATTACTTTGTTTTTCCATGGATCAGAAGTCCCCAAATATAAGGAATTAACACGCTAATGTAAACACCCGGAACAGATTTACCCAGGCACTACAAAAGGCTGCCCCTCACTGATTACCAACCCCAAGTGGAGACTTTTGGATAAAAACAACTCTATAAAGCTTTTTTTTCATCTAAATGAGAAAGAGGTCGAGCTCTGTTCTTCCCAAAAGAAGAAAAAAGCTGGAAAGGATGAGCTACACCTCTGGAGATCCCAGGGAGAGACACGGGGAAAGGAAAAGGAAGGGATGTGAAACCTCCCACTTCAGCCATGGAAGTTAATGGGGATGGGAAGCAAAAAAAACCCGAGGGATTTGGGGCCATGGGAGCTGCTGAGGGAGTTTCTCAAGGGTTGGAGCTCCTGGATTTTGGTGTCTGAGCAGGACAAGCCCCAGCAGGGCCAGAGATCCCACGGTTCTCCAGCAGCTCAGAACAAACTTGTCCCGTTTATCTCCTCCAGCTCCAGCATTCCAAAGGCTCCCCTGGGCTTCCCACAGAATCAGAAAGGTTGGGAAAGCCCTCAGAGATCATCAAGGCCGAGTTTTGTCCGAATATCCCCATCCCCACTCAGCCCTACCCCAAAGTGCCACATCCACTTCTTCCTGAACGCTCCAGGGATGGTGCCTCCACCCCTGGCCCAAGGAGCTGTTCCAGTGCTTGCCCACCCTTCCAGCAGAGCAATTCCTGCTCAAATCCCACCTCTCCCCACCAATCCCTTGGAATTCAGCCTCCCAAGAACCCCACAGTGCCTGAATCCCGTGTGAAGGCCACGCAGGGGACACAACAGCCCCTGGACTGCAGCGCCCACATCCTGCACCCCACAGCAGAGGATCCCCCAGGACACACCCAGGCTCTCCTGCTCCCCTGGCTCACTCCCTGCATGTGCTGAGCAGCCAGCAAGGCCTGCCCTCCCCTTCTCCCCTGAGAATTTGTGTGATTGCAGCACCAACACCACCAGTTCCTTTCCTTTCCTTTCCTTTCCTTTCCTTTCCTTTCCTTTCCTTTCCTTTCCTTTCCTTTCCTTTCCTTTCCTTTCCTTTCCTTTCCTTCCCTTCCCTTCCCTTCCCTTCCCTTCCCTTCCCTTCCCTTCCCTTCCCTTCCCTTCCCTCTTACCTTTTTCCTCTCCTTTTCTTTTTCCTTTCCTTTTTCTTTCCTTCCCTTTTTCCTTCCCTTCCCTTTTTTCCTTTCCCCTTCCCTTTTTCCCTTCCCTTTCTCCTTTCCTCTCCCTCACTTTGCAATAACTCAGAGCGACAGGAGCCAAGGGAAGAGCAAAGCTCCTGGATGAGACTGGAAAAACAACGGGAGAAGGAGCTGGACTCTCCCAGACATCAGGAGAAACCACCCCGAGAACGGCCACGGGTGTAAAACAAAATAAACCCTGGCTCTGACACAAAGCCCAAGCTCGCCTCCAACTCGAGGTCTCCAGGCTTCCCTTTCACTCTGAGGGGAGGAATGATTTAAAAAACAGTTTTTACAAAAAAAACCAAAAACCCAAAAAGTTGATTCAGTCCGAGGAGCCGGTGAAGGGAAGTGGAGCCCTGGATCTGCAGTGGTTCGGGACAGGAGGGATTGATTGCTCCAGCTCGGATAATCTCCGTGGCTCCCAGGCCCCACTGAAGTGGTTTCCAAGAGCTAAAGCCTTGGATCAGCCTGTCATCCCTGGGAAAACTCTGGGAATGCCAGGGTGAGCATGCTGGAAGCAGGAGCCTGCCCTGCAAACCCCGGAATTCATCTGCACACACCAAATTAATCACGTGCAGTGGCCACCCCGAGCTGCTTCTCCCCAGCCCTTCCCAAGGCCCCCTCACCCCAACTTCCCCCACAGCCCTTTCCCTGCAATTCAATCCCAAGAGAAAGGAAAATTCTGGGTGAAATCTTATTTTTCCTACTCTGAGTACACTTTAGGATCAGAGTTATTTGGTGGTGATGACCAAATCCCATTTTCCCCCAGCTTCCCCACAGCCCTTTCCCTGCAATTCAATCCCAAGAGAAAGGAAAATTCTGGGTGAAATCTTATTTTTCCCACTCTGAGTGCACTTAGGATCAGAGATATTTGGTTGTGATGACCAAATCCCTTTTTCCCCCAGCTTCCCCACAGCCCTTTCCCTGCAATTCAGTCCCAAAAGAAAGGAAAATTCCAGGTGAAATCTTATTTTTCCCACTCTGAGTGCACTCAGGATCAGAGTTATTTGGTGGTGATGACCAAACCCCTCTTTTTCAGCACAGGAATGGGGTCAAGGCACCTCCCATGGGAATAATCCCAAATCCCATCCCTGATGCCAAGGCCTCGAGCTGGGCCGGGCTCCCCCAGCTCAGCTTTGGGGATTCCTCCCTTCCTGTGCTCCCACCTGAGCTGTTCAGCTGGAATTCCTAAATTAGGGATCTAGAATGCAAAACAAGGAGGAGTTATTGGGGTATCAGCACCAAGGAAAATCCCAAATCCCTTGGCCAGGAGCGCAGTGATCCAAGCTGACCCCTCATGGCCACAGCAGCTCCCTCACACTCCTGCTCCAGGAAAATCAGCAAAAAGGGGATTCCTCCAGTTCCAAGGGATTTTCTGCAGCTTCACTCGGCTGCCAAGATGGAAAAGGAGCTGTGGGACTCCTCACCTGTCCCACCCCTGCTCTGGATGTTCCAAGGCTGAGCTGGGACACACAGCTAACAGATTTCCACCAAATTACTCCAGAACCACCAGGTGAGACAGGACAGAAAAACTCAAATGTCCACATCAAAAACCAGACACTGAACTGTTCCAGAGCCAAATGGGGCAGCTGCTTCCATTTATCACAAACCCACTTTGTCCCAAACTCACTTTGTCCCAAACCCCTGTCCCTGAATGTCCATGTCCATCCACTGTGCCACCTGCAGCAGCAGCCTGTGGTCACCCCACAGCCCCCAACAGTGAGAAGAAGACGGAAAAAAACCTCACAGGAGGACAAAATCTGCACAAAACTGTGACCAGTGCCTAAATATTCCACGGGGTTGGGAAAAATCCCAGGGGATCCCGGCAGCTGCCAGGGTGATCCAGTGTCAGTGTCCCTGAGAACGCTGGGGTGGCCTCAAGGATGGGACTCACTTGGGGTCTCTCTGCCCCTGGATCCCTGGCAGTGCCCAAGGCCAGGTTGGACATTGGGGCTGGGAGAACCTGGGACAGTGGGAGGTGTCCCTGCCCATGGATGGGGTGGGAATGGGATGATCCTTAAAGTCTCTTCCCACCCAAACCATTCCAGGATTCTGGAGCCCTTCTGCTCTGGGAGAGCTGGGAATGTTCCCCTGGAGAAGGGAAGGCTCCAGGGAGAGCTCAGGGGGAATGGGGCAGGAGAAAGGACAAAGGGACACCAGCTGGGCTCCCAAAAACCATTCCAGCTGCAGGAGGAGAATTAAATAACTGAGGGAGGGTTGCTCTTGGAAGAGGTGGATACGGCACCTGTGAGCCCTGGGGAGATGGTCACCAACCCTCCTTCAACCACCATTCCCTTGGGAATTCAACAGGCATGGCCAGGAACGGGAATTCCATCCCAAACTTCAGCCACGGGCACAACCTGGAGGTGTCCAGGTGACCGAGATGTCCCTGCTCCATCTCCACCCCACCACTTGCCTGTGCGGGTGGTGGGACAGGCCTGGAGCTCCATGGAGAGACCAGGGGATGTTCCTGAGGGTTCCCCTGCTCTATCTCCACCCCACCACGTCTGCCCTGCTCGCCTGTGCAGGTGGTGGGACAGGCCTGGAGCTCCATGGTGAGACCATGTTCCTGAGGTTCCCCTGCTCCTGGAGCTTGTCCAGCCTGGAAAGACTCAGCCTTTCTCACCCCCCTCATCCCCTCCAGAGCAAAACTCATCCAACAGAACCTTCTGGAAGCTCTCCAGCCGCTCCTGGCCCTTCCAGACACACCAGCCTCACCTTGAGAGGCAGAATCCCAGCCCTGCCTGCCAACATTTTTGCCAGAATCCCAAAAAGCGGCGAAAAGCACCTCGGAAAGTCTCTGCATCCGAGCCCAGGAAACGTGGAAGGCATTAAAGGCTCACTTTCCCTCAGCAGAGAGGGAACACGGACCTCCAAACAACGCCCTGGAGGCATCTCAGCAGCTCCATCCACGCAGGGGCCTCGCTTTACGACGACTTTTTCCAAGTCAATCAGAGATCGGCGGGGCCAGGAAGCCGTAAACTCGGCTTAAAAGGGAGAAAAGCAAATAAATGCTTGGAGGGAGGCAGTGGGGGGAAAAAAAAAATGGGAACTGCTGAAGGTTTTTCCAAAGCCTTGTTTGTTTGTGATAAAGCTCAGCTGGACACAAGCTGTCCCAGCATGGTGACATTTCCCTGCAGTGGCACCACGGGGAGCGGCCAGCGAGGGGGTCTGTCAACGTTTTATCAGCAGCAACTGCTCCCAGGGCTTTCTGAGGCACAAAAAAGCTCCTTCTCCTCATCCTCGTGGCTGCTGGGGAGTGGGGAGGCTCCTCTGACTCAGAGCAAATCGTTGGGATTTAAAAACCACAGTCTCACAAGAGCGGGGTTTGGGAACGGGGAGAGGACGTGGCACCCAAAAATCTGCAGCTCTGAGGGGAAAATGTCTCCCAAGAAGCTCTTTGGGATGTGTGGAACAAGCTGGGGACTCCCAGCATGGATATTAAGGCTCCAAAAGCCCAGAAGTGATAAAATGAGGGATATAATCCAATTAGCCGACAGCAAAACTCATCCTGGTTTTTATATTTCAATATAAAATAAAAACCTCGAAGGCTCCAAGGTGGGCAGAGCCCTGCAGAGAAAATCCCTGGAGAGCAACAGGGGAGGAGGAAGATGGGATTGGTGGAATAAAGACAGAGACTGGAATGAATTGATGGAATTAAGCCTGCAGTGGTGTCCAGTCCTTGGCCAGCATCCCACAGGAACTGCAGGATGGAGCCCCAACGCCTGGGGACAGCTGGGAGTGCTCCCGGATTCCCGAGGTTTCTATAAAAGGGGGAAGAGCAGGAGCCAGGGCTCAGCCACGTGCACCCTCCATAAATCCCATCATCCCTCCCCGGGGGATGGAATTTGATTGTCCCCGCTGGTGGAGGAGCTGATCCCAAGTCTGCCTGGACGGGCTAAACCTGCATTCCAGGACGGTGATCTCAGGGGAGGAGCTCCCCATCACAGCCCTGCACACAAAGCTCAGGGCACGGGCAGGAGAGCTCCAGCACCTTCAGCAGGGTGACCCCAAAGCTTCCCACCACGAGTCCCTCATTCCTCTCAGAGAGAGCAGGGAGGGGCTGGGCTGGAATTCCCAGCTTTGCTGTGGCTGCCCCTGGATCCCTGGCGGTGCACAAGGACAAGTTGGACATTTGGGGTTTGCTTTGCTCTTTGTCCATCTGTGGTCATGGAATCATGGAACGGTTTGGGTGGGAAAGGATCTTCAAGATGATCCAGTGCCACCCCTGCCCTGGCAGGGACACCTCCCACTGTCCCAGGTGGATCCAAGCCCCAATGTCCAGCCCGGCCCTGGACACTCCTAAATCCCGAGTTATTGCTGGCTGGGATGTTCATGGAATGGTTTGGGTGGGAAGAGACCTGAAATCCCATCCAGTGCCACCCCCTCCCACCATCCCAGGTGGATCCAACCTGGCCTTGGGCACTGCCAGGGATCCAGGGGCAGCCCCAGCCAAGCTGGGAATTCCAGCCCAGCCAGGAATTCCTGCCCAAGATCCCAGCCCAAGCTCCCCTTGCCCAGTGGGAGCCATTCCCTGTGTCCTGTCCCTGCAGCCCTTGTCCCCAGCCGCTCTCCTGGAGCCCCTGCAGGGACTCTGAGCATTCCCTGGATTTTTTTCCCTTCTCCAGGGGAACATTCCCAGCTCTCCCAGCCGGGCTCCAGAGCAGAGGGGCTCCAGAACCCTGGAATCATTTCCATGACCTCCTCTGGACTCATTCCACCAGGTCCCACTTTATTTTTTTCATTCCAGACTACGAGATGCCTCCAAACTGACCCAATGGAGAGTTAAGGCTCCTCCACCCTTCCCAGCTTTGTCTCCAGCTCCTGAATCCCAAGGAACAGCTCCTTTCCCTGTCCAATTCTCCACTGGGAACACCCCACGTGTGCCTCCCTGGCCCCACACCAGCTCCCTTCCCAAAGCAGCTCCGCAATAGCTGCAAACACCAACTCCTCCAGCTGCAGCTGCAAAGGCTCCTCAACCACCCCTGCAACAGGACTCCTGAAAAACTCCCATTTTGGGGGGCCAGTTCCCCTCTGTAAAACAGCCAAGCGGGCACAGGTGGCTGATAAAAGTGAACTTTAACGGCCACACTCGCAAAAGGAAATTTATAAGAGGCAGCAAAGCTCGCAGCCTTTTAATGGCATGTCAGGCTCTGAGAACTAAACCAGAGCCCTGCAGGCTGGGCCAAGTGCTTCCAGATATTCCCCCTGCCAGCAAGGGGTTAAAACTCAGCCTGCCAGGCCAGGGGAGCTGGGAGGCAATGCCACCGAGGCTGAGGGAAAGCAGAGAAGGTTCCTGCCAGCTTTGTTCCCAATGAAAGGTGATTGGAAACAGCCCTGGTCCCTGTGAAGGGGAACAGCCCGGCCAGGAGACCTTCACAGAGCAGCTGAACTTGGAAAGAAATGGAATTAATGCCCAGCAAAGGCCTTTGATCCACGGGACACCAATTCCCTCTCTCCCTGCGGATCTGCTCGTTAACAGGTCCGTGGTTCCACTTGTGGCACTCACCAGTCCAAAGGAAAACACTTGGAGGCACAGAGAGATCTCCAGGTTCTCCTGTGCCAAGGGATTTCTGGTCACAGATATCTCCTCCAGGTTCTCCTGTGCCCGTGGATTTATGGGATTTCTGGTCACAGAGAGATCTCCAGGATCTCCTGTGCCAAGGGATTTCTGGTCACAGAGAGATCTCCAGGATCTCCTGTGCCAGTGGATTTCTGGTCAGAGAGATCTCCAGGTTCTCCTGTGCCAAGGGATTTCTGGTCACAGAGAGATCTCCAGGTTCTCCTGTGCCTGTGGATTTCTGGTCACAGAGAGATCTCCAGGATCTCCTGTGTCAGTGGATTTCTGGTCACACAGAGATCTCCTCCAGGTTCTCCTGTGCCAGTGGATTTCTGGTCACAGAGAGATCTCCAGGTTCTCCTGTGCCTGTGGATTTCTGGTCACAGAGAGATCTCCTCCAGGTTCTCCAGGAGCAGCCACAGCAAAGCTGGGAATTCCAGCTCAGCCCCTCCCCACCCTCCCAACCAGGAATTCCAGCCCAAGACCCCATGGAAGGTTCCAGTTCCTGTGCCACACCCTTGGGCGTTCCCCCAGCCCGGCTCAAACAACCCCAAAGCAGCTCAGGGGTAAAAAACTGCTCCTCTCCAGAACTCTTCCTTCCTTTGCTTAATCCAGGACTTTCCACAGGGTTTGGAGATGTTCTCCTGAAGGAGGAGGCCACGATTGAGACATCCAGAGCTCGGGCCCCAGCAGGATCCAGAGGACAAGGCGACAATCCCAGCAAACCCCAAACACTCAGCTGGGAACTGGGAACTCTGACACCCTGTGCCAAGCGGGAACGGCCTCCCAGGGCCTGCCCAAGGGCTCTGGGGAAGCTGAAAACGTGGCCAAAACCCAACCCTGGAGCAGAGGAAAGCTCTGTTTGTTTTTAATGGGCAAAGCACGGGGAGGCTGGCACAGCTGGCACAGCTGGCACAGCTAGCACAGCTGGAAATGGGATTTTGCCTGCACAGGGAAGCACAACTCCTCTGGCCTCCTGGATTCAGGGAGGAGTTGGAAGCACCACCAGCACCTCCTGCTCCTCCTTCTCCTCCTCTCCACACAGGAGCAGTTTCTGCCCCAAACCTTCCCCCATCCCAGCATCAGACACAACAAACACCCCCAGGCAGCTTCAGCCCACAGCTTTTCCTCTTCCCAAGATCTGGCTTTAAGTTTTTTTTCCCTACAAACGCTTCTTAAACTCTTCCCAAAATCTGCCTGAGGCCTGGGCAGGCTCCCTGCTCTCGGCTCCTGCTGCAGCACAGGGCTGCACCCTTGGAATGGCAGGGAAATTCCTGCAGGGTCATCTCCAGCAGGCTGCTCCCACCCATCCACAGCCTTTTTCTGGATGGTTTTTTCCCCTAATTCCTGAGTTTTGAAAGATTCGAGATGCCCAGAGGTAGCCAGGATGTGTCTGTGGAAGGTGTTTGGAACAGGAAGGAATGGGAACACATCTGGACCCAAATTTCCCTCCCAAACCTGCAAAGGAAATGTGGGAATCCCCATCCCTGGGGGTTGAAAAGCCCTGGGCACGTGGCACTTGGGAACAAAGTGGTGCAAAAAAACCACAAAATCCAGGGAACCTGGATCCACCACTGGATCCCCCAGGCCCCAGGGCCATCCCTCAGCCAGATGCTGAAATAAAAAAGGCCATGATTTAGCAGCTTCATTTCTGAGGTGCTAACAGCAATTGAGAGGGATGCCCATTTATTAATAAACTTCCTCTGGAGGATAAATTTTCAACTTGGGCTTGAAGGCCCAGAATTCCTGTTAAATAAACAGTGCGGCCTCACCAGAAGGCCAGGAAACGGGGGATAAAAAGCTTTTTTCTGACAACGAGCACATTTGCACCGTGGTTTTGTGATGTGGGAGGGAGCAGATGGAAAGCAGAGGAAGGGCAGGGGAGCAGAACCTGCTGAGAGCTGCACAAAGCCCTCAGCACCTCCCCAGACGTGTCCTGGCCTCCCAGACCTTCCCGGTGGCTCCGGCTGCTCTTCCCCTCCATCCCAGCCCTGCCCAGGGATCACATTTAACCTCAAGCTCCTGGCCTGACGTTTCCCTCCAGGAGCCGCTTCAAAAAGCCTTCCCAGCTCTCAGATCATTCCCATCTCCTCCTCCTCCTCCTTTTTCCTTCAGCTCCCATCCCCAGGACAGCCCCGGTACCGCTCGGGGGTCCCCGAGCGCGAGCGACGCTGTCGCTGTCCCACGGTGACAGAGCCCACAAAACGTCACCTCCTGCCTCGGGGATTTCTCACACCTCATCTCCAGAGCCCAAGGAGTGAAGAAAAAAAAAAAAAAACAAACCCTGAGGTCCCAAACTTCAAAGGTTGGACTTGATGATCTTGGAGGCCCTTTCGGGGCCTGGACGGATCCGGGCCGCGGTGACGGGAGCGGAGGCTCCGGCTCGGGGCAGACACTCGGGGAGGTTTTTGTCTCAAAAAGCTTCCAGATCAAACAGCCATGGATCCCCTGCCCAGAGAGGGCTGCTCAACGCTCTTAAAATAACACATTTCGGGGCCAAGGCTTAATGAAAAACTAGCAGGGGCTTCCAGAGCCCGTCTGAGGTTTTCGTCCGGCGCAAAACAAAAACTCTCCCTCCCCCTTTTTTTCCTCGAGGAGCTTCTCCAAGAGGTTAAACTGAGGATGATGCCCAGCAGAATTCCCACTGCTCATCCAGCTCCTCCTTGCCAGGAGAAAGGGATGGCTGTGAACACCTCCTGAGTTCTCAGAGTATTTAAACCTCAGAGCTCTGGCAGTGACACCTCTCCCCATCCATCGTTTCTCCGGTGGGACACGGCATCCCGTGGGTTGTGGGAGCCTCTTCCCCCAAAAATCCTGCCAGCCCAGCCCATGTCCCTTCCCCACCTCTCCAGCCCCAAGGATGCATTTCCTCTCCCCTAAGACTTTAATATCCCAAGCAGACGAGCAGCAGGAGCCAAGATTAAGAAGGTCTCGTTCCTAAATTCGACTGGAAAAATCAAATTCCTGCTCCCCCCCCAAACCTGCCCAGGAGCAGAAAGCCCCATCCCATTATCCCCAGCCCGCTGTGGAAATCCTCCCAGCCACCAGAGCGACCTTCCCAAGGGCTCTCCTGCTGCATCCAAGCCTGGAGAAGTCCCAGTTTTTAATAAGCAGCCTTGTTTTGACTCGTTCAGGAGAAAGCAGAGGGAAGCTCAGCTCCCAGGGTGCCTCTGGAAGTCCTGGGATGTCGGGACACAAATCCCCCCCCCGGGCCCCATCCACACAGGCCCAGGGGTGTCCAGAGATGTGAGGGCTGAACTAAAACCTTCAGAGAAACTAAAACACACAAATCCACGCCGACATGAGGTAGAAATGCAAATAAGTAGAGAATTAGAATTTAAATAAGCAGAGAATTTTTAAAGTGCCTTAAGCAAGTAAGAGACTGAATTAGTCAGGAAGAAAAGGACCTAAAATTTAAAGTTCAGCAGCTTTACCTTTTATAAAGTTAATTAAGCCCTAGACATAACGAAAACAATGTAGCCCCGCTAAGCATTCCTAGATGGAACAGACAGAGTTGTAAATGTAGAATTTGGGTAAGAAATCATGATTAAGAAATTACGAAATTTCACACATCAACCTCAGGTTAGGACAGGTCCAACGAGGCTGCAGAAAAACCGTGTTTGTACCTGACTGGCCAAAAACAGAATAAAATGCACTGGTTTGGGGATGCTGGGATGCTCAGAGCACAGAACACAGGGTACAGGTGCTGCTGAGATGTTGCTGCTTCTGCCTGGGACATGAGCACCTTATCCCAGAAGCCTTTCTGCATCCTGGCACCAACTGTGACACCTCTGCCTTTGTGGGGCTGACTTAGCCACGAAATAAAAGATTTTACAACTGCCCAGCTTCTTTGGTCTCCAAGGGGGACGTGCTGAAAACGTGACACCGGGGCAGGACAAATCCCAGAGCTGCCAGAGGCTCCTGCTGAGCCCAGCCTGGGCACAGCCCCAGCCTGAGGGGACAAATCCCAGCTCTGTGACCCCTGGGGAACACGAGGTGACACCCAGCATGGGGACATTCCCTCCAGCTGAGCCCCAACGACACCAGAACCATTCCCAGAGCTCAGGAATGTCTCAGGGATGAGGAGGAAAATCAGGAACATGACCCAAAGAACATTATTCTGGGCCATCAAAAGGCCACCAGGCAGACTGGGAAATGTCCCTGTGTCCCCTGGAGTGTTGGGAAGTGCTGCTGGCTCCTGTGGCTCTGGAATGGGGGGCGGGGGGGGAATTGTGGTTGTGTTTAAACAGAACCCAGGGAGGGCCCCAGGATTTCCCAGTGATGCTGGAATCACCTCGTGCCATGTCCCACTGATCCCCAGCATTCCCAGGAAACTGCTCCAAGTGCCTCGTGTTGCACAGCCTGGGCACAGCCAGCTCTGAGGGGACAAGGACAGGGTGTGGAGCAGCCTCAGGTGAGCAGGGATGGGATCCCTGCCCAGGGGGGGAGATGTTCCCACTGGAAGGTGGGAATTGGCTCGGGATGGGATCAGAGCAGCAGATCCTGGATGAGTTTGTCCTGGGAAACCTTCACACCTCGAGGGCTCTGCTGCCCTTCCCATCCCTCATTTCCCATTCCCTTCCCATCCCTCATTCCCTTCCCATCCTTCATCTCCTCCTCATCCCCCATCCCCTCCTCATTCCCCATCCCCTTCTCATCCCTCATTCCTTTCCCATCCTCTCCTCATCCCCTTCCCATCCCCTGCAGGAATATTGTGAGAACTGAAAGAGCAGAGGACCTTCCCAGCAACTCCTGTGTGCTGTAAGGTGCACGTGGAGTGTTTATTGATTGGCTTAAGGAGATGCTGGTAAGCTTTTAGCATCAGCCTGTTGGCTAAAAAACTTTTTAAAAGGCCTTGGAGCAAAGAGAACTTTGGTTTCTGTTGTTATGATGTGAGTTTCACCATTTTTTATGACTCTGCCTTCACTGAAACTGATGATGAAATAAGAAACTCAAGGAGCACCTCTCAGTGACCCCATCCTGTTCCCGGGGATTGGATCCAACAATCCCCCATTCCCTCCTCATCCCCCATCCCCTCCCCATGGATTCCACACCCTTGGGTGCTCCTGAACTCACCCCAGCCTGATGTGCACCCAGCATGCTCCAGAGGAATCTCCACCACCTGTGCACTCCCACCCTGCCCCCATCCCTTTGGAGAAATCCCATGGCTGCCCCACCGGGGACAGTGGGAAGTGTCCCTGCCCGTGGATGGGGTGGAATGGGATGGGATTGAAGGTCCTTCCCAATCCATTCACATTCCTCCTTTGGCTGCCAAGGAGGGAACATGAGCTGAGCCAACCTCAGCTGGCACCGCCCAGAGGGGACACAAATGGCCCCAGCTGCTGAAACATCATCTGCCCCCCAGCACAGCTGGAATTCCAACTCTTCCAACTCCTCCTGCTGGATCAACCTGGCCCAGCTCCCTCTGGATCAGCCTGTCCAAACTCCCCCTGGATCAGCCTGTCCCAATTCCTCCTGCATCAACCTGTCCCAATTAACCCTGGATCAGTCTGTCCAAACTCCTCCTGGATCAGCCTCTCTCAGTTCATCCTGGATGAGCCTATTCCAACTCCTCCTGGATCAACCTGGCCCAATTCTCACTGGATCAGTGTCTTGATTTGGACCATAACCCAAGACAATCAGCCTGTCCCAATTCATCCTGGATCAACCAGGCCCAACTCCTCCTGGAACAACCTCTCTCAGTTCATCCTGGATGAACCTGTTCCAACTCCTCCTGGATCAACCTGGCCCAATTAATCCTGGATCAACCTGTCCCAATCAATCCTGGATCAGCCTGTACCAATTAATCCTGGATCAGCCTGTCCCAGCTCTCCCTGGACCAACCTGTCCCAATCAATCCTGGATCAGCCTGTCCCAATTAATCCTGGACCAACCTGTCCCAGCTCTCCCTGGACCAACCTGTCCCAATTCATCCTGGATAACCTGTCCCAATCAATCCTGGACCAACTTGTACCAATCAATCCTGGACCAACCTGTCCCAATTAATCCTGGATCAACCAGTCCCAATTAATCCTGGACCAACCTGTCCCAATAAATCCTGAATCAACCTGTCCCAATCAATCCTGGACCAACCTGTACCAATCAATCCTGGACCAACCTGTCCCAATTAATCCTGGATCAACCAGTCCCAATTAATCCTGGACCAACCTGTCCCAATAAATCCTGAATCAACCTGTCCCAATCAATCCTGGACCAACCTGTCCCAATCAATCCTGGACCAACCTGTCCCAGCTCTCCCTGGACCAACCTGCCCAAACCCCGACCCTCACCCATCCAAGCCCAGCTCTGCTGCTGCACCCCAGTGACTCCCACAACTAACCCCCTGCTTTTCCTGCCCCTCTGGAAAGGCAGAGCTGACAATTTTGGCTGTGCCCAGCCTGGATCCACGGCTGCCTTTTGGGCTGGGTTGTTCTTGGCCCCTCACTGGCAGCAGCTCCATCCCCAGCGGCCTCCCGCACATGCCCGGCACATTCCAGCCCGGAGCGGGATAACAACGGCCCGGCCCGGATATCAGCACGTGTTAATGGGATGTAATTCAGGCCTGGAGCTCCCAGCCCCATATAAAAAAAACCCCCACCAAAACCCAAACACACACAGGCAGGTTCACAGGGCCAAAGTCCAAGTGGAGTTCAAGTGCGTGCAGCACAGCTCCTTTCATCCGCTCCGGGCCCCGCCGTTAACGGCGAGGGTTGGGAGGCGGCGAATTCCCCCCGGAATTTCGGTAATAAAACTCAGATTGGGATAAAACCCAGGAGGGAAGGAAGGCAAGGGAGAGCTCCTCGGTGGGACCCCAGGAATGCCTGGCTGAGTCCAGCCCGGGAGCTCCCCCGGTGCCGGGAGCGCTTCCCGACGATCCCGAAGTGAAACCTTCAGCCCCTGTCAGCGGCAGCCCCGCGTTTGTGATGTTACAAAAACCCCATTTCCTCTCCCCGTCGTAGCGAGGCCTCCTCCGTTTCCCGCTGGTGAAATCAAACAATTTGAAAGGAATTTATATGATCCTAATTTAAACCGAATGCACGGGGCTGCCAAGCGCGGCTCCCTGACTCTCCCGGGCCTCCCGCCAGCTCCGCTCCTTTCCAGAGCTCTGAGCCAGGGAAAACACCCAGACACCGGACTGGTGATACTGGGAGGGACGCCCTGCCCCCAGTGACCCCCTCAGCAGCAGCTCCAAAGTTCCAGCTGCTCCTCCTTCCCATCCTGCGGAGGTGCAGGATGAGCACAGCACCTTGCTCCACAATTCCAGGATCCGAGGGCAAGTGGCACATGGAGCTCCCTCCCCTGTGCACAGAATCCAACCTGGAGATAATTCTGCTCCCACAAAGGGTGCAGGAAAACCCTCCTAGAGTCTGCACATCGCTCCCATAAAACAGCAGAAAGTTGGGATTTGGAGAAGCTGGAAGATGCAAAATTCCCTGGATCATCCAGAGGAGAATTAAAGACAAGGGGCTCCAGGAGAGCTGGAGAGGGGCTGGGGACAAGGGCTGCAGGGACAGGACACAGGGAATGGCTCCCACTGGGCAAGGGGAGCTTGGGCTGGGATCTTGGGCAGGAATTCCTGGCTGGGCTGGAATTCCCAGCTTGGCTGGGGCTGCCCCTGGATCCCTGGCAGTGCCCAAGGCTGGGCTGGATCCATCTGGGATGGTGGGAGGTGTCCTTGCCCATGGATGGGGTGGAATGGGATGAACTTTAAGGTCTCTCCCATCCCAAACCATTCCATGATTCCATGAAAACCATGCACGAGTTGCTCCCCAGCTCTGTTCCCCACAGGAGGAAGAACCATTCCCGTTATTTCCGGGGAATTTCAGTGACCCCTCGTTCCAGGCTTCTCCCACTCGCTGCCCCCATCCCTGAACTTGGGCAGGGCAGGAGCAGCCAACCTCCACCACTCTGCATTGGGTTCTCCAGCTGGGAATCTTGGGAGGAGGAGGAAGGGCTGGAATTGGTGAGGAAAACACCAGGAGAAGCCACAGGATTCCCTCGGAGCGAGAGATGGAGAAGGAATGGAGCCACAGGAGCAGGAGGGACGGAAAGAGCAGCGCTGGGAATTGGGAAGGGATGGGAACAAAGGTACAGAAGTTTCTCCAACCAGAAGAGCAAAAAAGGTGCTGAAATGATGGAAGTTGCTTCATCTAAAATCCGTGGATGTGGCTGGATGTCCACATCCCTCCTCATCCATCAGCACAGAGCCAGGAGGTTGGAATCCTCTCCCGGAATCCTGAGCAAGGAAATGGAAACCACCAGACAACACCTCCGCCCTGTGATGTCCCTAAAACTGATAAATACCCCTCAGGGGATAAAAAAGATCAGATAATTACACAAAGTGTTCCCTGCATTAAATGGAGACCAAAAAGAAATGGAATTCCTGCTCCTTCCCAGCCACAGGCGCCAAGGAAGGATCTTCCCAAAGCTCTGCCCCCACAAGGAACCGAAGGAGAATTTTTAAAGGGAATTCTGCTCTAGAAATTGCTGCCTCAGGTAAACCCAGCACCTGGAGCCCTCCCAGACATCAGCCCCCTGCACATCTGGATGCACATCTGGACTGGGAGGGGTTCCTGCACCTTCAGGAAATTTAATCTGAATAAAAAGTTTGCTGAACTCTCAGATGCCCACGGGTCCCTCCCCACAGCTCCATTCCATGAGGGAAGGCTGGGTCTGCTTTCCCAAAACACCAGGAAGGAGCTGGGAAGATAAAAAGGCACCGAAATACAGGGAATTAAATTAATTAAACAACTCCTCAAGTTTGGCCATTTCAGAGAAAATTGGGGGTTTGTAAAACACAAAACTGGATTTGTCTCTGCCCAGAAACACAACAGCGGAACCCCAGCAGCTCCTGGAGAATTCCAGCCAAGTCCTTTGCATAAACCAGCATTCCCAGGCATCCAACACCAGCAGGGATGGATCTCCCTGCCCATGGCAGGAACGCCTCACTGCCCCTGCTCCTGAATTCCTGCAAAGCTGCAAATCCCTCCTGAGGAGCGACTTCAGAGCCTCTCCGAGCTCTGCTCCCTCCTGGGGTGAGATGAAATCCAAATACTCAGTGGGAGTGGGAAAGGCAATTCCTGATTTAAGGCACACCCAGGATGTTCAGTCCATCAGCTCACCCTTCACAGACACAGCCATGGAAAAGGCAAGATAAGTCAGGCTTAGTCAGGATTTAAAACCAGTTTAGGATGCAGAATTAATGCAATTGCAGCACAAAAACTCTTCCTTTTTTATCCCAAAACTGGGGAACCAACCCAACGTCTCCAGGTCTCCCAGCAGCACCGATCCCCTGTGCAGGGAAGTGGAAAACACGAGTGGGAAATGGAGTTTTGGGGAGTTACAGCCCCAGCTGCCCCTCCCAGACTTTCAGGAGTCCCCAACTGGAGGTGACCTTTTTCCTCCAAAAGTCCAGTACCAGGGTTAAGAAGATAAATGAGACTCCCAGCTTTGGTCTTCAGAGCTGTTGATTCCATTTCTTATCTCAAGTTCTGGGCTTAACACGCCTGAAACACGGTGAAAAACCCATCCCAGACAGAAGATCCCAAGGTTCTTAAAGGTTTCTAACCCAATTAACTCCCAAAACGAGCTGTGTTTATTGTTCTGTGCCAATAATCACTGCCTGTTCTCAACACACAATCTCTTGTGTCAAACCCGTCCTGCCAATGTCTCTGTGCCACCATCACAGCAGGACATGGAGGAGGAGGAGGAGGAGGAGGAGGAGGAGGAGAAGAAGGAGAAGAAGATCACGATCATGAGACACCAGCCAAAATTCTCCATCTTGCTCTCATCTATCTCCATACTAAAAACCCAAAACTACATTTGTATTGTGAATATTCCTAGTAAAGAACTGTTATTCCTATTCCCAAATCTTTGCCTGAAAGCCCTGAATTGCAAAATCATAATTTGGAGGGGGTGAGGGGTTTACATTCTCCATTCTGAGGGAAACCCCAGCTTTCCCTGGCAGATACCTGTTAAACCAGAGAAACAGCAAAACACCACCTGGAGAAAGATCGTTTGGAGAACGGGGAGTTGTTCACCAAGGTTGTTTGGAGAAGAACCTTTCTAGAGGAACTCATCCTTGGGAAAAGCCAGCAGCTGAAATCTCCGACCCAGAAACACCAGGCCCACACAAGGGAAGCCCCACCTTTCTTTGGCAGACACGTTTCTCCTTCCAACCCGAGACGCACAATCCCAAACTCGACCCGCCGCCTCGGCTTGGAGCGGCACAACTTCCACGCAACGAACGAGCCTCCAACCTCTTCCCAAAAAACCCAACAAAACCCCAGGTGACTCCCAGCAAATCCCACCTGTTTCATGGCCGTCTCGCCGATCTTGTCTGAGTGCTTGCGGATGCTCTCCAGGAAGTCCTTGAGGTCGGACATGGAGAGCTCCTTGATCTCCTCGCGCAGCCGCGGGATGTTGTCCACCATCACCTTGCAGAAGCGGTAGTGGCTCACCTGGGGCAGGAACGTGTGCTCCAGGTGCTCCAGGGTCTTCAGGGCTGGGTAGTGTCTGGGGGAGCAGGAAAAGGAGCAGGGTTTGATTGGAGTTTGGAAGGTTTTAATAATTATTTTTAGGTTCTTTGGATATTTTCTGATTCATTTTGGTTTTTTGAGGTTTACTTGTTGTGTAGTAGTAGTAGATGATATTGGGGTTTAGTTTGATTTGATTTGAGGCTGGGTGACTGGGGGAGCAGCAGAAGGAGCAGGGTTTGATTCAAGTTTTAAGGGGTTTAATAATTATTTTTAGGTTCTTTGGATATTTTCTGGTTCATTTTGGCTTTTTGAAGGTTTGTTGTTGTTGTATAGTAGGCAGGTGATATTGGGGTTTAGTTTGATTTGATTTGAGGCTGGATAGTGACTGGGGGAGCAGGAGAAAGAGCAGGGTTTGATTTGAGTTTTAAGTGTTTTAATATTTATTTTTAGGTTCTTTGCATATTTTCTGGTTCTTTTTTTGAGGTTTATTTGTTGTTGTGTAGTAGGTAGCTGATATTAGGTTTTAGTTTGATTTGATTTGAGGCTGGGTAGTGCCTGGGCAAGTAGGAAAAGGAGCAGGGCTTGATTCGAGTTTTAAGGGATTTAATAATTACTTTTAGGTTCTTTGGATATTTTCTGGTTTATTTTGGGTTTTTAAGGTTTACTTGTTGTGTAGTAGTTGATGATATTGGGGTTTAGTTTGATTTGATTTGAGGCTGGGTAGTGACTGGAGGAGCAAGAGAAAGTGCAGGGTTTGATTCAAGTTTTAAGGGGTTTAATAATTATTTTTTAGGTTCTTTGGATATTTTGTGGTTCATTTTGGTTTTTTGTAGGTAGATGATACTGGATTTTAGTTTGATTTGAGTTAGTGATGTGGGGAGAGCTTTGATTGGGTTTTTTGGGGTTTCTTTTGTAAGAGAATTTAAATTCTGGGATTTGGGGTTTTTTTAGTGGAATTTTATAACACAATTATTTGGGGGGTATTTTGATAAGTTGATAAATTCGTTGAGTTATATACCAGGGCACCAATACTATATTATTTGTTATATAAAGATACTCTTACACAAATATACTGGGTTTTAGTTTGATTTGAGTTAGTGATGTGGAGAGAGGTTTGATTGGGTTGTTTTGGTTTTTTTGTAAGAGAATTTAAATTTCAGGATTTGGGGGTTTTTTAGTGGTATTTTATAACAAAATTATTTGGGGCTATTTTGATAAGTTGATAAATTAGTTGAGTTATATACCCGGGGCACCAATATTATATTATTTGTTATACACTGGGGCACCAATTTGTGTGAAAAATCCCTTTTCTAACTCAGAGACGGGGTTTTTGAGAGGCATTTTTAAAGGTATCATTCCATTTCCAGTCTCATGTGAAGGGTGAGACTGTACAGATGTTATAATTCACTCCATCACAATCAGAAGCCAAATTATTTCCCAATTACCACACATTTTAAGGGTTTTTTAGCCCATCAGCTTTTACCACACAACGTTGTTAATGCTTCTAACACGGATCCCCTGTTATCCTGCCCCATGAGGGTTTGGTACAATTCAGCTTTGACAGCTCCAGTTCTCCAAAATATCCTGGTCTGTTTGCAAAGCCGTGGTTTGAAACTTGTTTCCAGCTCAATCTCCCTCTCAGCAATGTCTGTGCTACCCCATGGCCCTTCTCAGTCAGCTTGGGATTTTCCACCATTTTCCACACATCTCAGAAAAGCTTTTCCTGTCCCTTCCTTAAATTCTGGCCCGTGGCAGAGAAATCCTCTCTCTCCACCCTGATCCTTCCTCTGGGATCAGCTCCACCTCCAGCTCCTGGCCGTGGATGCTCCATCTGGGAAATGCTTGAGCTGCTTGAGAAACATCCCCAAATTCCTCCTGTCTGTGGAGTTTATTCCCCCAAAACACCAAACCCCAAACCCAACCCTCGTGTCAGGAACCACCCCTGAAATGATCCAAGTGAGATAAAAAAAACAGATAAAAACCATGGAATCTCTGGTGCTGTGTCTGGTGAATGGAGCCATCAAACCCAGACAAAAAAAAAAAAAAAAAAAAAAAAAAAAAGAGAAAAAAAAACCCAGCCAAGGCTCCCAACATTCCTGAAATGTGCCTTTCAGCACGGATTTGTTTCTAAGTGAACCAATCCAAACAAGGGAGGGATGCAATTCTCAGCTGCAGCCCCTGGAAATGCTGTCCAGAGGGAGGGCATGGAGCAGCCTGTGGATTCCCTGCAGGAATTCCCAGGGATCAGCCCTAAAAACAGCCCTGGGACATTTGGAGAGCCCATCCCCACCCTGGGAAGAGCCAGCAGCTCCTGGGAATCCCAGAGCAGGGATGGTTTTGCTTTTCCAGCCTGGCATCCAGCTGCAGCCACCTTCTCCCCCTCCCAGCAGCTGCTCCATGCCCAGTTTGCCACCCCCAGGCCTCCAAAATCGCTCCCTGCTGCTCAAACAAACCAGGATTCCTGCCAGGAATCCCAGATTTTCACCCTTCAGCAGATGCAGGGTGGGGAAACGCCTGGATTTGCAGCCCAGCATTCCTGAGGCACTGAGAGTTGAGGAATTATTTCTACAGCAAAAGAAATTTTCTCCCCAATTTCCACCACCCCGATGTTTCCAGCTCTTTGGATCCCCCCCACATTCCCTGGAATCTCTCAGGTTGGATCAAGATTTGTATTATGGCATTCATGGAATAAAACTGAGTTGGTAACACGCACTGGTTGCATGCACAGTGCTGAGCTTCCATAAAAAAACCAAGGAGCATCCACCTTAATTCCCCAAATCTGAACCTGCTGCCATCCCAATTCTCAGCTGCACCACAGGAGGCTGAGCAGGATGGGCATGGAATAAAATTTTCATGGAATAAAATTGAGTTGGTAACATGCACAGTGTGGAGCTTCCATGAAAAACCAAGGAGCATCCAAGGAGTTAACCAAGTAACCAATTAACCAAGGAGTTAATTCCCAAACTCTGAACCTGCTGCCACCCAAACTCTCAGCTGCACCACAGGAGGCCGAGCAGGATGGGCATGGAATAAAATTTTCATGGAATAAAATTTTCATGGAATAAAATTTTCATGGAATAAAATTGAGTTGGTAACACGCACAGGTTGCATGCACAGTGTGGAGCTTCCATAAAAAAAACAAGGAGCATCCACCTTAATTCCCCAAACTCTGAACCTGCTGCCATTCCAATTCTCAGCTGTACCACAGGAGGCTGAGCAGGGCTGTGAGGAAAAGCAGCCAAAATCCAGGAAATTTAGGCTGGATCTGAACTGCTGAGATTCTCCCTCGATTATCCAGCCCCAAACAATCCCTTGGACTCTTCCCATAAAACCCCAGCTCAGCCCCAAATTTACCTCTTAGATTTCATCTGCTCCCGCAGCTTGCTGTACATCTCCAGCACTGGGGAAAGAAGGAAAACATATCCTGAGTTATAGAACCAAAAATGTGGATTCTGTTTCATCTGTTGAAAGAAGCTGGGGAGATGTTTTCCTTTATCTCTTGTAACTCTGGGGGGAGAGGGGTGGGTGCCTTCTGATAATGGGCCAGTGTGAGAATACACAAGGCACAGAGTTAAAATATTATTTTATTAAATAATAAAAAAAAATTAATTAGCATAGCTGGTTTGATAACCAAGATGCCACGGGAGGAACAAACACAACTCTGAAGATTACAGAAGATGGGATTAAACCTGCTTACAGGAAAAGAGGAAATTCAGTCAGACTCTGCAAGCAAAAGATGTTTTAAAATGTGTAAGTTGTCTGTATAACCTTTAACCAGATTATTGTAATGAAAAATTATTAACCTTCCTGAAATGGTCTAGAAGCTTTTGGAAAATCTGAGTAAAATCGAATTCTGATCTCAGAATCAGTCTGCCCATCTCTCCATCAATTGTCAATGGGCCAGCTGATAAAACCAGGTGGGGCAGTGTTTGTTATCTGTGTCACCTCCTGTCCTCCTTCCAGGGGATATCTGCTGCTAATGAGCCATTAAGGCTTATCTCCTGCTAATGGGTCATTAAGGGTTATCTCCTGTTAATGGGCCATGAAGGCTCAGCAGGGACAGGACACATTCCATCATCCCAGTGGGAGATGCTCCACCCAGTGTGGGGAGCCAACCATTCCTACCTGGATAAAAACTGAGACTCAGGAACACCAGGGATCTGGTTCCACTGGATTCCTGGAGACCCTTCTCACTCTTTTTTCTCTCAGGATCATCTCTGCCCCAACAGAACCACATCTGCCACTCCAGCAGGACTCACTGTGGGCTGCTCCCAACCCCCTGACCAACAGGGTGTCAGGTTGGAGCTCTGACTCTGTCAGGGTCTCTAGGATTGGTGTTTGTTTGTTTCCTTTTTACTACTACATTTGTATTTTTTAATATTCCTAGTAAAGAACTGTTATTCCTATTCCCAAATCTTTGTCTGAAATCCCTGAATTGCAAAATTATAATTTGGAGGGGGTGAGGGGTTTAAATTCTCCAGTCCAAGGGAAACTCCAGCTTTCCCTGGCGGGTACCTGTCTTTCCAAACCAAGGCAAGCACACAGCTGGGAATTAAAAAGGGAAAAAAGCAGCTCCAAAAAGGAAAGAAAAAAAAAAAAGGGAATTGAAGCAAAGAGCTCCAAAAGCGAGGAGAGAGGGGAGGGAGGTTCCTCACCGGGCAGACACAGCGTGAGTTTATCCACCGTGGCCGAGATGTTCCTCTGCTGCAGGCGGCACTGCCTCAGCTCCTCCATGGCCAGGATCAGCTGCAGGAACAGGAAAAGCTCCCTCAGGGCCAGCAAACACCCCTGGGTGCCTGCTGGAACCCTGGGCACTGAGGATTCCTGTGCTGCCAGGCACTGACCCCCAAGCAAACCCTGCATTCCACCTGAAACCTTGGAAAAGGCTCCCAAAAGAGTGACAGAACTAGAATTGTAGGTGTATGGTTTGAATGGAAGTGTGTGGTATCACAGGGGGCAAAACTCAGAGTTTCAGGGTTTAGAATACAGGAATATTTATAAAGCAAGGTGGAGGATTTAGGGCAGAGGCTGAGCCCTTCTTTTTCACCTTCTTCTCCATGGTCTGGGGGTGTTTTGTAATTGGGTAGAAAAATCCACATTGCGGGCCAGGGGTGGTTGGGTATTGGGGTAAAAATAAAAATAATTCAGGTGTCATTTCATAATTGGACAATTTGTGCTTAAAAGGTCTTGGAAAGAGTCAGAGACAGAGCCACTTTTCACTTTGTTAGCCAGAACTCACAGCTTGTGAGACTGTAACAGAGATAAGAATTAATAAACATCTGAGTCTGAACACGAAACTGCATCTCTCAAGTGTTTAATCCCAAGTTTAACAGAGGAAAAGGAGATAACAAACCCACAGGTGTCCATCCCAAGGGCAGGATGAGCCCAAACCCCACTCTGATAAGCACTGAGCTCAGGCTCAGGGCAGCTCCCAGCAACGGAACTTCCCTGAATTCCCTGGATTTCAACGGAGGGAGCAGCAAAACCAACGGCATCAAAGTGGCCTTGGAGCACATCCTGTGCATTCCAAACCATCACTGCCCCTTCCCATTTCAGGCATCTCTCCCAAGTTCTCTGGTTCTCAAAGGCTGCTCCATCCCAGGGGATTCTCCTCATCCCAAAGTTAAAAGGGATTTCTCAGGGCTGAGGCTCCAGGAGAAAATCCTGGGGATGTGGAAAAGGGGAAAACAAGGATACAAGGCCAGGTTGGACAGGGAATTTTTCTCATCCCAAAGCCAACCGGGATTTTTCAGTGTTCAGGCTCCAGGAGAAAATCCTGGGGATGTGGAAAAGGAGAAAACAAGGATACAGGGCTTGGCTGGACAGGGAATTTTCCTCATCCCAAAGCCAACAGGGATTTCTCAGGGCTGAAACCCCAAGAAAAAAAAACTGGGATGAGGACAAGGGAAAAATGAGGATACAAGGCCAGGTTGGAAAGAGAATTCTCACATCCCAAAGTTAACAGGGATTATTCAGTTTTCAGGCTCCAGGAGAAAACCTGGGGATGTGGAAAAGGGGAAAACAAGGATACAAGGAGGGAATTCTCACATCCTGAAGTTAACAGGGATTTCTCAGTGCTCAGGTTCCAGGAGAAATCCTGGGGGTGGAGACAAGGGGAAAACAGGGATACAAGGCCAGGCTAGACAGGGAATTCTCACATCCCAAAGTTAACAGGGATTTTTCAGTGTTCAGACTCCAGGAGAAAATCCTGGGGATGTGGAAAAGGGGAAAACAGGGATACAGGGCTTGGCTGGACAGGGAATTTTCCTCATTCCCAGTTCAAAGGGATTTCTCAGTGTTCAGACTCCAGAAGAAATCCTGGGGATGGAGACAAGGGGAAAACAGGGATACAAGGCCAGGTTGGACAGGGAATTTTCCTCATCCCAAAGCTAACAGGGATTTTTCAGTGTTCAGACTCCAGGAGAAATCCTGGGCATGTGGAAAAGGGGAAAACAAGGATACAAAGCCAGATTGGACAGGGAATTCTCACATCTCAAAGTTCACAGGGATTTCTCAGGGCTGAAACCCCAAGAAAAAAAAAAACTGGGATGAGGACAAGGGAAAAATGAGGATACAAGACCAGGTTGGAAAGGGAATTCTCACATCCCAAAGCCAACAAGGATTTCTCAGTGCTCAGGCTCCAGGAGAAAACCTGGGGATGTGGAAAAGGGGAAAACAAGGATACAAGGAGGGAATTCTCACATCCCGAAGTTAACAGGGATTTCTCAGTGCTCAGGTTCCAGGAGAAATCCTGGGGATGGAGACAAGGGGAAAACAGGGATACGAGGCCAGGCTAGACAGGGAATTCTCACATCCCAAAGTTAACAGGGATTATTCAGTGTTCAGACTCCAGGAGAAAATCCTGGGGATGTGGAAAAGGGGAAAACAGGGATACAGGGCTTGGCTGGACAGGGAATTTTCCTCATTCCCAGTTCAAAGGGATTTCTCAGTGTTCAGACTCCAGGAGAAATCTTGGGGATGGAGACAAGGGGAAAACAGGGATACAAGGCCAGGTTGGACAGGGAATTTTCCTCATCCCAAAGTTAACAGGGATTATTCAGTGCTTAGACTCCAAAAGAAAATCATGGGGATGTGGAAAAGGGGGAAAACAAGGATACAAGGCCAGGTTGGACAGGGAATTCTCACATCTCAAAGTTAACAGGGATTTCTCAGTGCTCAGGTTCCAGGAGAAAATCCTAGGGATGTGGAAAAGGGGAAAACCAAGGCTCCAAGGTCAGGTTGGACAGGGAATTCTCCCTCCCATCCCAATCCAGGCTGTAATTCCAGGACTGGATCCAGCACTTACTTCTTTCCCTTCGTTCTGCAGCTTCCGGTTGGTGTCGGTCACTTGGTTCTGCGGGGATGTTGGGAAAAAACACAAATCCCATCAATCAGGACAAACAAAGTGCCCATAAACACCAGCCCTCCCCACAGCTCCCATCCCATGGAAAAGCTGTTTATGGCTGATTTAACAGCCACTGCCCACGAGGGGACAAATCCTGGGATTTTCCTCTTTGCCACTGGAGAAAAGGGAGAGGCAACAGGAATTCATTCCGAGGCGTGGAAGCCTCAAAATGCTGGAGTTTTCAGGGATCTGGTTTGGAAAATTCCAGTTTTTCACCTGAGTGGGGGAGGAATTCATTGCCTTCCCCATCACCAAATAAATTCCATTTAGGTTTTAGCTCCTTCATATCCCAGCAGGAAAGGATTCTTTACCAGGAGCTTTCCCTAAAAATAATTATGGATTAAAAATCCTGATAAAAGTTCCTTTGGGATCTTCATCTCCCTGCTCCTGCCTGGTGTAAGGTATTTTTATCCACCTGGGATAAAAAACTCCGTATTTTTTCTGGATTATCCCAGCAAGCTGAGGCTCAGAGCTGGAAAATTCCCCACTTTGCAAACCTGAGGATTCCCTGGAGTGGGAAGAGCCCGGCCCTCCCCAGCCCCAGTAGCAGCCAGAGGAGAAGAAAGGGGATTTGGGGGCTGATCAGGATGGAAAATCAGGAGTTCTCCTGATTCAGCCAACGGGTGGGAAGAGGACTTTGGGAATTCAGGCAGGGAAAGGGTTGGAAACCCTGGAAAAACCAACACAAACTTCCAGGCCAACACTCCCAGCTCCAGATCTCCAGCAGTGCAGCCAATTCCCGAGGGAATCCCAGCAGGACTGCTCAGGGTTCTGAGATTTCACATCACTCTCAGATTTCCATGCCATAAAACCTCTTTTTTTTCCCCCAAAATCTCCTTCTGCAGCTCCTAAAGCTGGAAATGCTCATTCCCAGGCTGGTCCCTGTGAAGGTTCCCAGTCTGATCCAGGCTCTGCCCGCAGTGGGAGCTGCTGCTGCATTCCTGCCCCGTTTTAGGAACCAATTCCTGCCTCTTTCCCAAAGTTCTGCTGGTTCTGGAAGCAGAACCTTCCCCAGAGCTTGGAAAACACCACGAGCTGGGAGACAGAGCCCTCAAAGGACTTCCAGGAGTGGGAGATCTCACAAATCCACCTGAAAACTTTGGAATCCTTATGGAAACGAGGGATTTTTAAGGAATATCAGCCCAGGGAATGGAAGGGCAGCTGGGGCTCTCCCATTCTCCAGCAGGATGGGGATGGAGGAGCAGGAGGAGCTCCAAGGGGGATTGGGAAGATAAAAACCATCCTGGAGCAGAAATCCAGCCAGGAGCAGCTGAGGGAGCAGAGGGAAGGGGCTGGAGTGAGTCCAGGGCAGGGAAGGGAGCTGGGGAGGGGCTGGAGAATTCCTGAGGGAGCTGGGAAAGGGGCTGAGCCTGGAGCAAAGGAGGCTCAGGGGGCCCTTGTGGCTCTGCACAGCTCCTGCAGGTGGGAAGCCAGGGGAGGGTCGGGCTCTGATCCCAGGGCAGAAGAGAGGGAACGGCCCCAGCTGGGCAGGGAGGTCAGGGTGGGCAGCAGAAGGAATTTCCAGGAATTTCCCCATGGAAAGGGAGCTCAGGCCTTGGGAGTGCCCAGGGAGGTTTGGAGTCCCCATCCCTGAGAGGTTTAAAGCCATGGATGTGGCACTTGGGGACGTGGGGCAGTGGTGGCCCTGGCAGTGCTGGGGATGGTTGGAATGGATGATTTTGGGATTCTGTGATTTCCAGCAAAGGAGCTCCCTTGCTGTGGCTCAGCAAGAGCTGCCACTGCATTCCTGCCATGGACAGAGTGATGGGATCTCGGGCAGGAATTCCTGGCTGGGCTGGAATTCCCAGCTTTGCTGGGGCTGCCCCTGGAGCCCTGGCAGTGCCCAAGGCCAGATTGGACACTGGGGTTGGAGCACAATGGGGACAGTGGGAGATGTCCCTGCCATGGCAGGGGTGGCACTTGGTGGGATTTAAAATTGCTTCCAACCCAGCCCATTCCAGGATTCTCTCATTCAGCCATTCCTGATGGATTTTGATCCCCCCTCATCCAGAGTTATCCCAGGTGGGGCTGCCCTTCCTCCTGCAGCAATCTCAGCTCACGTGGCTGCAAAGTCTCTTTTAATTCTACGGCTTTTGGACCTGTCAGTCACAAACCAGAGACTTTTCCTGCTTCATTTCACAGAATCCCAGAATTGTTCAGGCTGGAAAATCCCTCTGAGCCCAAGTCCAGGCATCCCCAGCACTGCTCCGTGTCCCCAAGTGCCACATCTGTGGCTTTAGATCCCTCAGGGGTGGGGGACCCCTACCCCACAACACTTTTGGTGAAGGAATTTTCTCATCTTGTGTGGGGAGGAGACCTGGGAGCAGTTCCTGGGAGTTTCTGAGTTTCCAGCTCCCTTCTGGATGGATCCAGAGCCAGCTCCATTCTCCAGCTCCCTTTGCTCCTCTCTCCCAGGCATTTTCCCCCTCTGGAATGATCCCAAGGAGCCTCTGAGCCCCCCTGCTGCGGGGCTGTGGGTGAAGGAACAGCTTTGGCCATCCCACAAATCCCTGGAGTGCTCCCTGCCACCTGTCTGTCCCCCTCTGGATATCCGCCCTGGCTTAGCAAAGCCCGGCTCTGCAAAGCCCAGCTCAGCTGCACGGGGTCTGTGTAAATAATCCTCCCGGCCTGGAGACTCCAGGAACAATCCCAGACTCGACCCCCCTGGCCCCCAAAAACCCGGGAATCTGCTCAATCCCAGCTTTTCCCTGGAGCTGGGATTGCTCTGTGATTTGAGCAGCAAACTCCCCGGCGTTGTTTTAGGAGCGGTTTTAAATTCCCCCGACACGGATTCCTCCTTCCTGGAGGGATTTTGGGGGATCTGAGCAAATCAAATCCTCTTTGGGAGAGAGATGCTGGGCTCCTGCTCGTAAAAAGCTGAATACATCAGAAAGGAAATGAGCAGGTTTTGGGCAGGGCAGGGAGCCAGCAGAGCTGCAGCTACTGCAGCAGGGGGAGAGATGGGACGCAGATGCTGGAGGGGAAATCAGGGATAACTCCTTCCCTCCATCCTGGGGAGGTCAAAAAGCACCAGGATAACTCCTTCCCTCCATCCTGGGGAGGTTAAAAAGCACCAGGATAACTCCTTCCCTCCATCCTGGGAAGGGTAAAAAGCACCAGGATAACTCCTTTCCTCCATCCTGGGGAGGTTAAAAATCACCAGGATAACTCCTCCATCCTAGGGAGGGTAAAAAGCACCAGGATGACTCCTCCATCCCAGGGAGGTCAAAAAACACCAGGATAACTCCTTCCCTCCATCCTGGGGAGGGTAAAAAGCACCAGGATGACTCCTTCCCTCCATCCTGGGAAGGGTAAAAAGCACCATGGTTGGTGTGGGAATTCAAGGGAGCTGGGAGCTTCTGCTGCTGGAAACACCACAAACCTTCGTGGACTGGGGGGGGAATTATGTTTGCCCAGGATCTTTTGCAATAGGAGAAAAAAAAGGATCCTGAATCAGTTTTATGTGGATGAATCCAAAGTTCCCCTCGTGTCTGACCCATGAGATCAAAAAGGATGGAGATTGTGGGGTCATGGAACTACTGAGGTCAGAAAAGTCCTTCCAGATCTTTAAGCCAAATCACCACCAAGTTCCCCCATAACCACATCCCCAGGTGCCACATCCACAGGGATTTGAGCCCTTCCAGGGATGGAGACTCCACTGCCTCTTCAGGCAGCTCCTTCCAGTGCTGGGCAGCCCTTCCCAGGAGGAATTTTCCCAACATCCAACCTCTCCTCCTGTCCCTGTGCCCTGGGAGCAGATCCCAAATCCCCCCCGGCTGTCCCCTCCTGGCAGGAGCTGTGCAGAGCCACAAGGGCCCCCTGAGCCTCCTTTTCTCCAGGCTCAGCCCCTTTCCCAGCTCCCTCAGGAATTCTCCAGCCCCTGCCCAGCTCCATCCCTGCCCTGGACTCGCTCCAGCCCCTTCCCTCTGCTCCCTCAGCTGCTCCTGGCTGGATTTCTGCTCCAGGATGGTTTTTAACTTCCCAATCCCCCTTGGAGCTCCTCTTGCTCCTCCATCCCCATCCTGCTGGAGAATGGGAGAGCCCCAGCTGCCCTTCCATTCCCTGGGGTGATGTTCCTTAAAAATTCCTCATTTCCATAAGGATTCCAAAATTTTCAGGTGGATTTGTGAGATCTCCCACTCCTGTCAGTCCTCTGAGGGCTCTGTCTCCCCAGCAGGGGACACAGGGGACGGGCACTGCCCTGGCCCTGCTGCCACCCCAGAGCTG
Organism: Phylloscopus whistleri; assembly: GCA_017589585.1. Lineage (NCBI taxonomy): Eukaryota > Metazoa > Chordata > Aves > Passeriformes > Phylloscopidae > Phylloscopus > Phylloscopus whistleri. Next base: position 105,709 of record JADMLD010000129.1, read on the forward strand.
GCACAGCCCAGGGGCCTCCAGTGCCCTCTTGCCCACCTGGGCACCCCAGGCTCGTGTCCTTGAGCCACCTCATGCCCAAGGAGATAAAATCCCCAACCCAGAGCTCGCTCTTCTCAGGGAAAAAAAAAAAAAAGGCCAGAAAATGCAGAGCTGAGGGTCTAATCAGCCTTCAGCTCCTGTGAGAGCTGAGGGACACACCAGCCACACGAGGTGACACATCCACGTGCAGCTGAGCTCTCCTGAAACACCAGCAGGGCCTTTTCACTGCAATTCCTGCATTTCAGGGCTCCAGAGCAGCACGGGAGGGGAGGGAGGGATCGGGGAGGGCCCTGCCCTGAGCTCCTCACGGGTTCAAAGCTGGGCCCCACTGCGAGCAGGCCGAGATCAAATGGAGGATGAATGGCTGGAACCAAACCCACTCTCAGCACTCGATCCACAGATGATTCCCCAGGGAGAGCCTGACAAAGAGGGCTCGGGGTTTCAAGAAAGGGCTTTTCTGGGGTTGTTTTCGCCATGTGCTGTTTTTATGGAATCGCACAGGCGTGGAAATCAAGGGAGATCCTGAGGGGACAGGGATGGACTTCACAGTGAGCCACCAACAAAGGGGCTGGTGGCAGAATGGGAACCAGCTCCGAGCAAACAAACAATGTGCAAGTCTTGGCTGGGAACAATGGGCTTGGAAAAAATTAAAAAAAATAAAAAATAAAAAGAGGGAAAAAAAAAAAAAAAAGTACTCATTTCATGGTAATTCCAATGGACTCGTCCTGCAACCAAGTTCTGGATGAATTCTGCTCAGGGCGTGCCTCAGGAAGGTTTTCCTGAAAGGAAATCCCTTTTGGGGATAGAGACTTGGAGGTGTAAAGGAAGAATCCTGCTGGGAAATGCCACAGGTAGCTTGAAATCAATAAATACAATAAATAAATTGGAAAATGGAAAGGAGGAATTTTTAAGGAAGATCAGCCCAGGGAATGGAAGGGCAGCTGGGGCTCTCCCATTCTCCAGCAGGATGGGGTTGGAGGAGCAGGAGGAGCTCCAAAGAGGGATTGGGAAGTTAAAAACCATCCTGGAGCAGAAATCCAGCCAGGAGCAGCTGAGGGAGCAGAGGGAAGGGGCTGGAGCGAGTCCAGGGCAGGGAAGGGAGCTGGGCAGGGGCTGGAGAATTCCTGAGGGAGCTGGGAAAGGGGCTGAGCCTGGAGAAAAGGAGGCTCAGGCTGCCAAAAGCAGCAGTCAGCACCCTGACTCCGAGTTCTTCCCTTTTTTTGCAGAAAATTTGCTTTTTCTGACAGATTCTGTGATGTAGAATTTCAGCTTTCCCAATGCCCACCCTCCTGAACACCAGGAAGGTCCTTCCCAACTCCCAGGAAGGTCCTTCCCACCAGGACAGGCTCCACTCAGCCAGAAAATCTCCCTCTGCTGCCTCCTGGGGACAAGCCCCAGCTCTTTGGGAGCCACACCACTCAGCCCCATGCACCAAGTGACTCTTCTGGGAGGGATTTTTGGATTTCCAACCCAAGGTCCCACCTTGCTCCTGCAGGAAGGGACGGCCCAGCTGCTTCTCCCTGCCCTGCTTGGATTTGTGGAGGAAAAGCAGGAAGGTTTTGGCACTCACGTGCTCCCCAAAGCTGGAATGTTTGTATTTCAAGGCACAGGAACCAAGCTTGAACCTCCAAACACCTCCAACCTCCTGGTCCCTTCTCCTGAAGCCTCTCCAGTTTCCTTCCCTCCCCTCTTCCACGTTCTCATCCTACAAATTTCTTTTTCCACACATCACTGCACACTTTTCCAAGAAGTGGATAAATCCCACCTTCCCGCACACTTTTAAAGGCCAGGAGACTTATTTTAGCTCAAGAAACTGGGATGAGATCCATGAGGAAAAGCACTTTCCCCTAATGAAAACAGGCTTGGCTTTAAGTTCCTTGCTGCTTTTAATGCACCACACCGGTCCAAGTTTGGCCAAATAATTGTTCAATTTTCGATGACTAACCCATTGCTCCAGGAAAAAATGAAAATAAATATAGATATATCTACTTTTTTTTTAAACAGAAATGTTCTGGATAAAAATAGAGAAGATCCAAGTGGCTCCAGAGAACCCTAGAGGTGCCAGAGATACGGCCACCTAAAAAAAAAGAGCTGCCCAGGGCAGGATTTTCACTCACCTTGAGTTTCTGGGCTTCTCCCCGGACCTTGAGCAGCTCGGTGATGGAATCCACGAAGCCCTGGTAGTGGAAGTTGCACATCTTCTCGATCTCGCGGTCGTGGTTGCGGATCCGCGCCTCCAGCTTCTCCATGAAGCGCCCGTGCTCCTCCCCGTCGTACACCGACCTGCAGGGACACGACAGCTCAGCTCCTGCCCCAGGAGTGCCAAAATCCACCCCAAAATCCCACCCCAAAAACGCCCTCTGGGGACAAAGGGACAGGTCACAAACAAGGCACCAAACTGGGCTGAAAAATGTTTCTGTTCCAAGTCTTCTTTACGTTTTTCCGTCCATTTTGGTGTTCCCTCAGAGAGCAGAACAACCCAAGAGGACCTGAATGTTTCTCTTCCAACTTTTTCTTTCCATTTTTCCACCATTTTGGTGTTCCCTGAGGGACAAACCAAACCCGAAACGTTTCTATTCCAAGTCTTCTCTACGTTTTTCCACCATTTCGTGTTGCCTGAGAGACCAGAACAACCCAAGAGGACTTGGATGTTTCTATTCCAACCTTTTTTCACCCATTTTGGTGTTCCCCAAGAGACCAGAACAACCCAAGAGGATTTGGAATGTTTCCATTCCAACCTTTCTTTCCATTTTTCCACCATTTTGGTGTTCCCTGAGGGACAAACCAAACCCAAAACGTTTCTATTCCAAGTCTTATCTTTTTCCTCCCATTTTGTTGTTCCCTCAGAGACCAGAACAACCCAAGAGGACTTGGAATATTTCTATTCCAACCTTTTCTTTTCATTTTTCCACCAATTTCATGTTCCACGAGAGACCAGAACAGGCCACCTGAAATGTTCCTATTCCAACCTTTTCTTTCCACTTTTCTCACCCATTTTGGTGTTCCCTGAGGGACAAACCAAACCCGAAACGTTTCTATTCCAAGTCTTGTCTACGTTTTTCCACCATTTCGTGTTGCCCGAGAGACCAGGACATCCCAAGAGGACTTGGATGTTTCTATTCCAACCTTTTCTTTCCATTTTTCCACCATTTGTGTTCCCTCAGAGAAAAAACCAAACCCAAAATGTTCCTATTCCAAGTCTTCTTTTCCTTTTTTCCACCCATTTTGGTGTTCCCTGAGAGACCAGAACAACCAAACAGGACCTGAAATGCTTCTCTTCCAACCTTTTCTTTCCATTTTTCCACCATTTTGGTGTTTCTGAGGGACAAACCAAACCTGAAACGTTTCTATTCCAAGTCTTCTCTACGTTTTCCACCATTTTGTGTTGCCCGAGAAACCAGAACAAGCCAAGAGGATTTGAAATGTTTCTATTCCCACAGTTCCTATCTTTTTCCACCATTTGTGTTCCCTCAGAGAAAAAACCAAACCCAAAATGTTTCTATTCCAAATCTTCTTTTCCTTTTTTCCATCCGTTTTGGTGTTCCCCAAGAGAGCAGAATAACCCAAGAGGATTTGGAATGTTTCCATTCCAACCCTTTTTATCTTTTTCCACCATTTTGGTGTTCCCTGAGAGACAAACCAAACCCAAAATGTTTCTATTCCAAATCTTCTTTTCCACCATTTCTTCCACCATTTTGTGTTCCCTGAGAAACCAGAACAACCCAAGAGGACTTGAAATGTTTCTCTTCCAACCTTTTCTTTCCATTTTTCCACCATTTTGGTGTTCCCTGAGAGACAAACCAAACCCAAAACATTTCTCTTCCAAACTTCTTTTCATTTTTCCATCAATTTCATGTTCCCTGAGAAACCATAACCTGAAATGTTTCTATTTCAACCTTTTTTTCCTTTTTCCACCCATTTTGGTGTTCCCTGAGAAACCAGAACAACCCAAGAGGACTTGGAATGTTTCTATTCCAACCCTTCTTTCCATTTTTCCACCATTTTGTGTTCCCTGAGAGACAATCCAAGCCCAAAATGTTTCCACTCCATACTTTCTTTTCTTTTTTTTCCATCAATTCATGTTCCCTGAGAAACCAGAACAACCCAAGAGAACTTGAAACATTTCTATTCCAACCTTTTTACCTTTTTCTACCACTTCGGTGTTCCATGAGAGACAAACCAAACTCAAAATGTTTCTATTCCAACCCTTTCTTTTCCTTTTTCCACCACTCTGGTGTTCCCTGAGAGCCCAGCACAGGCCAGAAGCACCTGAAACAAATTTTGCCTCTGAGCTGAGCCATCTCTGATCCCCCCATCCAGAAATCCCTCCTGGAGAACCCTCTGAACGTGCTCTGAGGGTAAAAGGGACAACGGCAAACAGGATCTCCACAGCTGCCAAAATCCCCTTCCCCTCACATCCGAGTTTAAATTTAAACCCTGTTGGTGAAAGACAACGGAGCTGCTGGGGCCACCTCAGTCCAAGAGATCCACATCCAGTAACTGAGAGTGGTAAATCTTGGAATTCCAGGATTGGTTGGATTGAAAGGATCTTAAATCCCACCCCATTCCATGGGCAGGGACACCTCCCACCATCCCAGGTGGATCCAAGCCCCGATGTCCAACCTGGCCTTGAGATCCAGGGGCAGCCCCAGCAAAGCTGGGAATTCCAGCCCAGCCAGGAATTCCTGCCCAAGATCCCAGCCCAAGCTCCCCTTGCCCAGTGGGAGCCATTCCCTGTGTCCTGTCCCTGCAGCCCTTGTCCCCAGCCCCTCTCCAGCTCTCCTGGAGCCCCTGCAGGGACTCTGAGCACTCCCTGGAGTTTTCCCTTCTCCAGTGGAACATTCCCAGCTCTCCCAGCCTGGCTCCAGAGCAGAGGGGCTCCAGAACCCTGGAATGGGTTGGGATGGAAGGGAACTTCAATCCCATCTCATTCCCATCCCATCCATGGGCAGGGACACCTCCCACTGTCCCAGGTGGATCCAAGCCCCAATGTCCAACCTGGCCTTGGGATCCAGGGGCAGCCACAGCCAAGCTGGGAATTCCAGCTCAGCCAGGAATTCCTGCCCAAGATCCCATCCATCCCTGCCCTCCTTCAGCCTAAAACCAAACAAAAGGATGGAAGTTAAACCCAAATTTTTATCCCTCAAATGTTTCCCTAGAAAGCAGAAGGACCAGGTCACACCCTGGGAACTCCAGGGTTGTTTTCCTGGTTTTTTACAGCAAATATGGATTTTTTTTCAATGGATTGTGGCAATTCCACCCTTGGCCTTGCCTTTGGGAAGTTTTGGCTCCTAAACCTGAATTCCCTCCCAGTCCAAGAGTTAAGTTTGGAGTGAGGTTTATGGGTCTGAGCTTGTGTCAGGAATTGGGGCCAAATGAGGGATAGAGCAGATTCCAGGCAGCCTTTGGAGAGAAAAGATGGGAATGACCAGAGAGAAAAGGTGGGAATGACAGAGCTGACCAAGCCGGAAGAATAAAATATTTAAAAATTATTAATCACAGCAAGCAATGCTTCAGAAAGAATCAGAACTCCAGGAATCCAGGTGGACACAGGAAATCCTTTTTCCTGCAGTGGGATCTGCGCTCACCGCTCCCTTTGGAGAATCCCATCCCTGCATCCCACACAGCCCTCAAAAAAAAACCAGGAAAAAATACCAAGACAGAGCTAAAAAGCTGCAGAAAATCTATTTAATTACTATTCTTTCAGCCTATTTCTGTTCTGCAGCTTCAGCAAAAGATCCTCAGCGGCAAAACAACAATGCCAGAATTTTAAATCCTCTTCAAATTCAGTGTAAAAGAACCCAGACACCCGGAGCAGGTGATGGGGAGGATACTGACTTCTCCTGGTTGGTCTAAAAGTGGAAAACAGGAGATAAAACTCCCTCAGATTCCAGGAGAAGTGATGCTGGTGGATTTTCCTTGAAGTTTTGTGGAGTTTTGGCTGCTGAAATCTGAAATTTGGAGCCCGAGTGCCATCTAGTGCTGCACGGCCTCTTAGCAGGGTCCCATCGGCGACTCCAAAGGGTTCTCAGCTCCAAGAGGAGAATTCCAAGGGAAAAATGAAGGTGGATGAGTTGTGTTTGCATCCAGGGAGAAACTGGAACAATAAAAACCCCACAGCAGTGACGACCTGTTTGTGCTCAAAGGCAAATTTGGGATTTACAGCTGACAATGAAGGGGAAAAAAAACCCCCTCGAAATTATTTAAAATATCCAGGGAAAATTCCCTTTGGAGGTGGCAAAGCTAAAAAATAAATGTCTGATGGCTAAAGCCCTCTGGTTATTAGAAATTACATTCTTTTGTTCCTTTTTAGCCAAACTTTAGTGTGGAAAACACAAAGTTTGGTGTCAGACAGGAAGGAAACACCAGCATGTGATGGGAAGCTCCTCCAGGATCCCTCACCCAGGAAAATCCAATCCTGGCCCTTCCTTTCCGAGCTCTCCTGATCCTCCAGGATCCCTTTTCCATCTCTCTCCAAAAAGGGCACAGGGAACAGCCAGGCCAGCCCCAAGCACTCCAGAGCTGCAGGATGGACATTCCAAGGAAAATCCAGAGCTGCAGGATGGACATTCCAAGAAGATCCAGAGCTGCAGGATGGACTTTCCAAGGAAGATCCAAAGCTGCAGGAAAGACATTCCAAGGAAGATCCAGAGCTGCAAGATGGACATTCCAAGGAGGATCCAGAGCTGCAGGATGGACATTCCAAGGAATAATCCAAAGCTGTAGGATGGACATTCCAAGGAATAATCCAAAGGTGCAAGATGGACATTCCAAGGAGGATCCAGAGCTGCAGGATGGACATTCCAAAGAAGATCCAGAGCTGCAGGATGGACATTCCAAGGAGGATCCAGAGCTGCAGGATGGACATTCCAAGGAAGATCCAGAGCTGCAGGATGGACATTCCAGGGAAGATCCAGAGCTGCAGGCTGGGAATTCCAGGGAAGATCCAGAGCTGCAGGATGGACATTCCAAGGAGGATCCAGAGCTGCAGGATGGACATTCCAAGGAATATCCAGGTGCAGGATGGTTATTTTAAGGAATAATCCAAAGCTGCAGAGTGGACATTCCAAGGAAGACCCAGAGCTCCAGGATGGACATTCCAGGGAAGATCCAAAGCTACAGGAAGGACACTCCAGCACTTTGGGATGGTTCTGCCTCTGGAACATTCTCCCACCGGAGAACTCAGTGACCCCGTGGTGACTCCCAACTCAAAACAATCAACATCAAATACTCAGTTTGATGGTGCAAAGAACAAACCTCACCCTTCCAACACCCCAAAATCCCAAATTCCATCTTCCCCCCTGGTTCTGGTGCAGATCCAACTTCCCCAGCTGCCACCAGTGTTGGAAAATCCTCCTGGAGATCCCAAATCCTGCCCACAGGAGCAGTGAAACCCACCTGGAACTGCCAGGGCTCTCCAGATCCACCCACTGCCACCTTTGTCACAAATATTCCTCCCAGATAGAACATTCCCTCTTCCTGCCTCCAAAATTTGGGATCCCCCTGCCTCGCTCCCCCAGGAACATCTCTGCACACCCAAACACAGCCTGGAACACCAGGGAACTCTCCTGGAACAACCAGGAATTCAGGAGGCACCGAGGGCGACGCACAAAAACCACTCCAAAAAAGAGAATTCTCTGGAATTTGCACTTCTGGCCATGAACAATCCCGACAGCACAACACAAAGCTACGGCGAGGAGGCAGAAAAGGAGAATAAACAAGATGAGAATGAGATGAGAATATGAGAATAATTAGATGAGAAATGAGAATAAACAAGAATTAAGCTCAGCTTAGGCTGTTCCTTCTGTTGGTTTTAAGAACAGGACAGAGCTACAGAAAATCATCCTGGAGGCTCTTTTTTTTTTTTTTTTTTTTAAATACTTCTTTGCCATAAAAAAATGTGCTGGTCAGAAAAAGCTGCTCCACAAAAAGGCTTTTTTGATTGAAAAAGTCTGAGGAAGAGGGGCTGTCCCACATGCACTTATCTGGTAAATCCAGAGCAGGCTGTAACTCTTCCCTGAAGCTCTGCTCACTGACACATCTCTCTGCTTTAGGGGGTTTTTAAGTGCACTCACTCAACAAAACTACAGAAAAAGGGCTTTGAAATTCCTTGGATTGGGTTGTTAAGTTTCACAATTTCAGCATCCGTTAAAAATCCACTTCATTTTTGGGCCGGGTTTTGGATTTATTTTTTTTTCTGAAAGGTCAAACTGGAAAAAAAAAAAAATCTTTCCAGGAAAGCCACAAAGGGATCAGGAGCTGCCACGTGCAGCTTGGAGCTCCTGCAAAGTTTATCCCCCAAAGGAGGGGCAAAGCAAAGCTGGAGCAGAGGGAGCAGGAATGGGATGAAGCAGACAAAGATCTGGTTCTGCCAGGGGTCAGAAAGTCATGGAATAACCTGGGATCCACAGGGATTGTCCATCCAACCCCTGTCGTTGCACAGACACCCCAACAATCCCACCCTGCACCGGGGTCAAAGTCATGGAAGAACCTGAGATCCATCGGGATTGTCCAAGTCCAGCTCCTGACCCCACACAGACACCCCAAAATCCCACCCTGTGCCAGGTGTCAAAGTCATGGAAGAACCTGAGATCCACAGGGATTGTCCATCCAGCTCCTGTCCCAGGACAGACACCCCAACAATCCCACCCTGTGTGCTGGGGTCAGAATATCCATGGAATATCCTGAGACCCACAGGGATCATGGATCACACCCCTGTCCCTGCACAGACACCCCAAAATCCCACAGTGCCAGGGGTCAGAAAGTCACGGAATAACTTGAGATCCACAGGGATTGTCCATGGACTCCCTGTCCTTGCACAGACACCCCAACAATCCCACCCTGTGTGGTGGGGTCAGAATATCCATGGAATATCCTGAGATCCACAGGAATTGTCCATCCAGCTCCTGTCCCTGCACAGACACCCCAAAATCCCACCCTGTGCCAGGGGTCAAAGTCATGGAAGAACTGGAGATCCACACGGATTGTCCTGCACAGACACCCCAAAATCCCACAGTGCCAGGGGTCAGAATATCCATGGAATATCCTGGGATCCACAGGCATTGTCCATCCAACCCCCATCCCTGCACAGACACCCCAACAATCCCACCCTGTGCCAGGGTCAAAGTCATGGAACAACCTGAGACCCACAGGGATTGTCCATCCAGCTCCTGTCCTTGCACCCCAAAATCCCACCCTGTGTGCTGGGGTCAGAATATCCATGGAATGTCCTGAGATCCACAGGGATTGTCCATCCAGTCCCTGTCCCTGCACAGACACCCCAAAATCCCAGAGGAGGGAAATCTGCGGGGATGGGATGGGATGGGATGGGATGGGATGGGATGGGATCCATGGGATGGGATCCATGGGATGGGATGGGATCCATGGGATGGGATCCATGGGATGGGATCCATGGGATGGGATCCATGGGATGGGATCCATGGGATGGGATGGGGGAACTTGGGGACAATGCAGGGAGGACAGAGCCTGTTCCTCTATTAATTTGTTTCCAATTAACAGAGGAACAAATTCCTGACTCTGCTGCAAACTCTAATTTTTATTTCCCCCCCCACCCCTTTCAAAACTTCTGTCGCGGTTTGGAATCCCTCGGAAACATTTTCTTCTGGTCGAGTGACATAAAAGCGTCAGCAGTTTGTTTAATCTTAAGTCTGGCTTTGGTAATAAACAAATTAACTCCCGAGCACGGCAGCAAAAAAAATCAGAAATACAAATGAACGGCAGAAAAAAATATAAACCCTGAACTGAACTGAAGCCCAGAACTAAAGCCCAAAATCAAGCCCACAATTTAAACTCAAAACTGAAATCCAAAATTTAAACCCCAAATTTAAGCCCAGAACTAAAGCCCAAAATCTAAGCTCAGAATTTAAACCCAAAATTTAAACCCTGCAGTGAAATAAAGCCCAGAACTAAAGCCCAAAATCAAGCCCACAATTTAAGCTCAAAATTGAAATCCCAAATTTAAGCCCAGAAGTAAAGCCCAAAATCTAAGCTCAGAATTTAAACTCAAAATTTAAATTCCAAATTTAAATCCCGAACTGAACTAAAGCCGAGAACTAAAGCCCAAAATCTAAGCTCAAAATTTAAACTCAAAATTTAAGCCTCAAATTTAAACCCTGAACTGAACTAAATCCCAGAATCAAGCCTAAAATTTAGGCTCAAAATTTAAATTCCAAATTTAAACCTTAAATTTAAGACCAGAACTGAATTTAAGGCCAGAACTCATGCCCAAAATTTAAGCCCAAATTTAAACCCCAAATGTAAGCCCAGAACTAAACCCCAAAATCCCAGCTCAGAATTTAAGCTCAGAATTTAAACACAAACTCCAGGCCCGCTCCGCTGTGTCCTGTCACACACACACGGCTCCACACTTCCACCAAAAACACAGAAAAAACCCCAATTTTTGGTCCTTTTTGGAAAACAGAAACTCTTCAGCCCCGGTTGCCATGGAAAGCATTCCCAGCGGATTCGTCCCACCCACAGACAAAACTTCCCTCCCCACCCAACTTCCACCAGAAATCTCTCCAAAGGCTGCAAAATTCCACAGGGAGGGAATTTTACCGTTTGCACAGTTAAATATTCAACTGCTGGAGTTTGATTTTTTGGCAGGATCATCCTGCTTTTCCAGGCTTTTCCAGCTGGGAACACCTCGATCCCAGGCAGGGATGGCCCCCAGGTGGGTGCTCCCACAGCTCCAGGCACGGAGGATTCCCACAAACCGGAGGATTCCCACAAACTGGAGGATTCCCACAAACCGGAGGATTCCCACAAACTGGAGAATTCCCACAAACTGGAGAATTCCCACAAACCGGAGGATTCCCAAAACTGAAGAATTCGCACAAACCAGAGGATTCCCACAAACCGGAGAATTCCCACAAACTGGAGAATTCCCAAAACCGGAGAATTCCCACAAACCGGAGAATTCCCACAAACCAGAAAATTCCCACAAACCAGAAGATTCCCAAAAACCAGCGAATTCCCACAAACCGGAGGATTCCCACAAACCAGAGATTCCCACAAACCAGAGGATTCCCACAAACCACAGCCAAACATTCCACAAAAACCACCCCAAAACCCCCGGGACCGGTCTGGCCTGGAGCAGGAGTTGTTTTCCAACAGGGCTCCCTCCTGGGTTTCTGCTGGGCCTGCTTTTCCTCAGCGGTTTCGGGAGGAAATTGGGAATTCCGGAGCCGATTGTGGTTGGGGAAGGTGGCGGTGCCACCAAAGCTGAGGGAGAGCCAAGGGTTGGGAAGGAGCAGCGGGAAAATGGGAGCGATTCCAGAGGCTGAGGAGGGGGAAGGTCAGCACGGGTCCAAGGGAATGGCTGGAGAAGGATTGGGAATCCCAAGGGATCGGGGGAGGAAGGAGAGACCCCAAACTCCACCCCGACCACGGCTCCTCGTTCCCTGAGCCGTGAGAAACCAAAGGAATTGGGTTTAGAGTTGAAGGGAAAAGGCTGAGGTGGCGCAAAGCCACGGGAAAAGTCCTCTGCTCTAAAAACATGGAATGACCAAGGTTGGGAAAGATCCTCCAGCTCATCCTGAAACTCAACAAACCCCGTCCCAAGGGCCACGCCCAGGGCCTTGGGGCACCTCCAGGGAAAGCAATTCCAGCTCCAATCCCTGACCCCACTGCAGGTGAAGATTCCCAGAGCTCCAGGGCCTCCTCTGGACGCTCCCCAGCAGCTCCAGGTCCTCCCTGTGCTGCTGCCCCGGGGCTGGAGGAAGCCTCACCCCAATAAACTCCCCCTGGCCACCCTCCCCAGCCCTGTGAGGAGATTCTTTTACCACAGAACAATTTTCATCTCGATTCTCGCTGCGTTATTGCCCAATAAAAGCTCCTTCCCGACCGACACAGCTCCTTCTGCTTGTCTTACTCATTGTTTAAACCAGTGGATTTGGATTTTTTTTTTATTTTTTTTTTTTTTTCGGAGCATTCTTGGCTCGAGGTCTCGCCAAGGGCCTCCAGCAGAGGCACAACAAATCCTCGGGACGTGCCCGACGTCCAAGGCTCTGCACAAAACCCAGCCCAGGGGACAGAGGCTGCTTCCAGCAGATCCAGGGGTTTGTTCATCCAGGGGTTGGCTCATCCAGGGGTTTTCTCACCCAGGGGTTTAATCATCTGGGGGTTTGTTCATCCAGGGGTTTGTTCACATCCAGGGGTTTGCTCACCCAGGGGTTTGATCATCCAGGGGTTTGCTCACCCAGGGGTTTGATCATCCAGGGGTTTGTTCATCCAGGGGTTGGCTCCTCCAGGGGTTTGTTCACCCAGGGGTTTGCTCACCCAGGGGTTTGCTCACCCAGGGGTTTGTTCATCCAGGGGTTTGTTCACATCCAAGGGTTTGCTCACCCAGGGGTTTGCTCATCCAGGGGTTTGACCATCCAGGGGTTGGTTCACCCAGGGGTTTGATCATCCAGAGGTTTGTTCACCCAGGGGTTTGCTCACCCAGGGGTTTGTTCATCCAGGGGTTTGTTCACCCAGGGGTTTGTTCATCCAGGGGTTTGATCATCCAGGGGTTTGATCATCCAGAGCTTTGCTCCTCTCCAGGGGTTTGTTCACCCAGGGGTTTGTTCATCCAGGGGTTTGCTCATTTAGGAATTTGCTCCTCCAGGGGTTTGTTCACATCCAGGGGTTTGCTCACTCAAGGGTTTGCTCACCCAGGGGTTTTAAGGGGAGGGCAGCCCCTCCCTGCCTGGCACCGTGTCCCTGCCTCAGCAGCTTCCAGCTCCTTCCCTGGGGAAGCGCCCGGGTCAGGATCGAGATCGAGCCGAGGTCTCCCCTCAGGGCAGGAGTTGACTGGGAAGGGCCAGAGCAGCTCCTGCTGCCAAGCCATTGTGTTGGGCAGCTCCTGCTGCCAGCAGCAGACGGATCCCAGCTCCGCACGCGGCTGCGCCGGGGGAAATTCCTCCCTGGCAGCCCCGGGAACAGCCGGGATCACGGAATGCTTGGGATTGGAGAGGACCCCAAAGCCCACCCCAATCCCCGTGGGGCACCCTCCAGAGCCCCACACAGCCTGAGCTGTCCCACAGCACCCAAGGAGAGCGAGGTTCCCGTTAAACCTCGGGGTGCCTTGGATCCCTTGAATCCAACAGGACCAGGAGCAGCCCCGGCGCCCAAAGGAACGGCCCCAGTGGGGACTCCAGGAAGGGCCAGGAATGTTCTGACCCTGTTCCTCTCCCCAGCCACAACACAGCCATCCCCCAGTTATTGCTTCCAGCACTCAGGCCCGGATTATTTCAACCCTGAACTGAACTAAAGCCCAAAATCAAGCCCAAAATTTCAACTCAAAATTTAACCCCCAAATTTAAGCCTAGAACTGAATTAAAGCCCAGAACTAAAGCCCAAAATCAAGTCCAAATTTTAAACTCAAAACTGAAACCCAAAATTTAAACGCCAAATGTAAGCCCAGAATTGAATTAAGGCCCAGAACTAAAGCCCAAAATTAGAGGACACGGAGGCCAGAATTGGACAGGCTGCAGGACTGAGCAGGATTGAATCCTGCAGCAAGGAGAGGCTGGATGGGGTCTCCAAAGGACCCCAGGAACAGGAATTAATAAATACAAAAATAGGAATCAAAAGGTCTTGGAGGAGCTTGGGGTCTCCCAAGGACCCCAGGGATGGGTAGGAAGAGGAATAAAAAAATAGGAAGAAGAATAAAAAAATAGGAAGAGGAATAAAAAAATAGGAAGAGGAATAAAAAAACTGGAGGCCAGGACATGGATTCCATGTTCTGGAACTCTCTGGAACACCTCCCTGGTAGGAATGTTTTAAGAGCCTCATCCTCAGAGAGGATGGACTCAAAGTGGGTTTAGGATCTATGAGGACCAGAGGAGGCCAGGACTCACATTCCCATGGGAATATTTGTGTCTGTTGTAGAGAAGAATAGAAATGGCCTTAAATGGCCCAAGAGGAACAGGTTAAACCTTGGATGGAGCTTCCTGACGGTGAGAGGGGCTGAAATCCAGGAGGGATCATCAGGGAATGTTCTGGAATCCCTTTAAATTGATCATCCCAAGGAATAAGTCAGAAGGACACCAAGGAGGAGCAGCCTCGGTGACCAAACATCTCCTCAGGCAGGGACAGGACTCTGGAGGTCCCCAAAATCCCGTTTTCCACAGTTACAACTCCAGAAGAGCTGGAGCTCTTTGGAAACCCCCCTGATCCTCACCAGAGGTCCCAGGAGCTGAGAGAGCTGATGGCTCTGACTCTGGCTATCAAACCCTGCCAGGTTTTCCAAGGATTTCCAAGGACCCAACTCAACTTTCCCTGATGGCAACAGGTAAAGCTCCATTTCCCTCACTGGCACAAGGTCAGGGCTGAAAATCAGCGTTGGAAGAGACCTGAAGGATCATCTCATTCCATGGACCTCCCACTGTTCCAGGTGGAGATCTGAAGGATCATCTCCATTCCATGGTCCTCCCACTGTCCCAGGTGGAGATCTGAAGGATCATCTCCATTCCATGGACCTCCCACTGTTCCAGGTGGAGATCTGAAGGATCATCTCCATTCCATGGTCCTCCCACTGTCCCAGGTGGAGATCTGAAGGATCATCTCCATTCCATGGATCTCACACTGCCCCAGGTGGAGATCTGAAGGATCATCTCCATTTCATGGACCTCCCACTGTCCCAGGTGGCTCCAAGCTGACCTTGGGACACTTCCAGGGGAGAAGCTTCCACAGCTTCCAAATAAACATTCCAAAGTCTCCTGAGGAGCTCTGGGATGACCATGAAGCACTTTCAGACCTTAAAGGGGTGGAAAGGCAGAGCCCCCATCAAGCCACAGCCACCTCGGAAATGGGACCCTGCTCTTCCTTGCCAGGCAAGATACCAAAGGAAATGAGGGATAATTCCCCTAATTAACAATCAAATGGAACAACCAGGAATTAAAGAAGGAATTTCAAAATGGAACGACCCAGAACGTCCCAATTAAAGAAGGAATTTCAGAGCCTGAACAAATCCACGTCCAGCTTCCAGAAGAAGCAGGAATGGAAGGAACAACCCCAATCCAGGGGGAAAGCAGAGCAGCCACAGGGAGGACAGGGAGAGGTGGCCACGAGCAGAGCTTGGGGACAATGGAAACAATTCCCGGGGCCGGCGACGATGTCAGGCGCTCCTGCAGCTGCAGGGACACTTGATTGGAGCCACGTGGAGGCTGCCAGAGGAAACCCAGCCCGGCCAAGCTGGGGAGCATTAAGGCAGAGATGAATCATCTTCACAGAGCCCGTAAACAAGCGACTGCTCAAATCCCAAAAAAAGGAATCCGCAAATCCAAAGGAGGAATCCGCAAACGGGAATGGAGGGCAGAACGCGGCCACACGCGGCTCCCGGGCCTGCAGCCCCCCCGGCCCACGTGGACAACGGGGTGGGAAAAGTGTTGGAATCAGGGGGAGGACACGAAGCCACAGGAATGGGAGGGTGGGGCAGCACAAAGGTTCTGCTGTGGATCTGCTGTGTCCCAGCGTGGATGGGGACAGTGCAGGGACAGGGGACAGCGGGGGATAGGGGACAGCAGGGGGACAGGGGACACTGAGGGGACAGGGGACACTGAGGGGACAGGGCACACTGCAGGGGACAGGGGACACTGCAGGGACAGGGGACACTGAGGGGACGGGGGGGAATAGGGCACAGCAGGGGACAGGGCACAGCAGGGGGACAGGGCACACTGCAGGGGACAGGGCACACTGCAGGGGACAGGGCACAGCAGGGGGACAGGGCACAGCAGGGGGACAGGGCACACTGGGGGGACAGGGCACACTGCAGGGGACAGGGCACACTGCAGGGGACAGGGCACACCGAGGGGACAGGGCACACCGAGGGGACAGGGGACACTGCAGGGACAGGGGACACCGGAAGGGGGGTTCAGCTGTGGGGTTTGAAAGGGGACAGAACACACCAGAATAGGCTCAGCTGTGGGGTTTGGAATAAGGGACAGGACACACTGGAGGGATGCGGTGGGATCAGCTGTGGGGTTTGGGATAGGACACACTGGAGCAGGGTCATCTGTGGGGTTTGGAATGAGGGACAGGACACACTGAAGGGATGGAGTGAGACTGGATGTGGGGTTTGGGATAGGACAGAACGGAATGAGGGACACGGCGGGGAACAGATCAGGGTCAGCTGTGGGGTTTGGAATGAGGGACAGAACACACCAGAATGGGGCTTGGTGTAGGGTTTGGGACAGGGGACGGGACACACTGGAGCAGGGTCAGCTGTGGGGTTTAGAATGAGGGACAGGACTCACTGGGAGGGATGGACTGGGATCAGATGTGGAGTTTGGGATAGGGGACTGGGCACACCAGAACGGGATCAGCTGTGGGGTTTGGAAGGGGACAGGGCACACCAGAGGAGATGGAGCAGAACTGGATTTGGGGTTTTTGGGACACAGGACAGGACACACTGGGAGGGATAGTGCAGGGTCAGCTGTGGGGTTTGGAATGAGGGACAGAGCAGGGTCAGCTGTGGGGTTTGGAATGAGGGACAGAGTGGGGTCAGCTGTGGGGTTTGGAAGGGAACAGAGCTCAAGGGAGCACTGCTCTGCTCTGAGAGATTCCCAGCCTGACCTGCAGCAGAACTCATCTCCCAGGGGAACCCCGGGTGTGAAACCACAGAGGTGTCACCTTCACTGGGAACTCGGATGGGAAGGAAATCCCAAACCCAAAGCAGGCAAATCCCCAGTCAGAAAACACACACAGAGAAAATCCCAGACTGGACAAAGCACCCTGGCTATGCCTGGATCCTGTTTCAGTGTGGCTGCACTCCATCCCAGAGGGCTTTTCCAACCTGAAACCCATTTTCCAATTCCATGAACCCTCAATCCACCCCCACAGCCCCAAATCAAACAGCACCACAGGGAAAGCAGCTCCAGAACAGGGAAAACCAGAGCCAGCTTGTCCTGATCCTCATTTTCCACCAATGCTGCTTTTCCCAGGAAAACCACTGGAAAAGCTTTTTCCAAGGAAAACCATCTCCATTTTCCACTGGCTGTCCTGGGCATTCACTGAGGAACAAATTCCCTTTTCCAGCTGCCACCTGCACAGGGAAAAGGGGAAAATCCCCCTTGGCAAAGACCCTTGAGCCTCCCCAGGCAGCTGATCCAAGGATTTCTCTCCTTTCCCTTCCCCAGCCTGCAGGAACGAGTGGCCAACACCTGAGGAATTCCCTGGCTGCTCCCAGCATCATCCCCATCCCATAATTTTCACCCTCCTCCTCCTCATTTCTCCACTCCCAAGAGGAAGAGGAATAAATAAATAGGAAGAGGAAGGCAAATAAATAAAGAGGAAGAGGAATAAATAAATAGGTATAAAAGGATCTTGGCAGAGCTTGGGTCTTCCAAGGACCCTGGGAATGGGCAGAAATAGGAAGAGATAAACAGGAAAAGGAAGAGATAAACAGGAATAAAGGAATAGGAATAAATAAACAGGGAAAGAAAAAAGCTCTTGGCTGAGTTTGGGTCTCGCAAGGACTCCAGGAATGGACAGGAATAGGAATAAAGTAATAAATAGGAATAAATGAATAAAGGAATAAACAGGAATAAGTAGGAATAAATGAATAAAGGAATAAATAGGAATAAATACGAATAAAAAGCCTTGGCTGAGCTTTGCCATCGCCTTCCATACCCCCAGGTCAGTGCTTGGGCTCTGTCCTGCACCCAGCTCCACTCATTTCTCCTTTAATTGCCTCCAGCTAATTAAAGAAGTTCATTAGCCCCGTTGTCACTCTCATTAGACCTGGCCCTTTTCGTCCCTCATCACTTTTCTGTCATTTGAAAGCCTTGGGTTGTTATTTTTAGAGGATTTGGGCAGCTCTGGGAAATCCAGGGCTGCTCCCAGGATGCCTCCAAGGGAATCCAGGCTGGAGAAACCATCCTGGGCTGCAGCAACAACTCCTGAGCACCCCAAAACAATCTGGGAGCTGTTTTTAAATCTAGAAATTATTATTATTTATTATTTATTATTTATTATTATTTATTATTCCATGTTGGGGCCTCCAAGTTTTTATTCAATTGGGCTTCTCCTGACTCCAGAGCGAGGAGCTGAGAGGAGATTTTAGAAATAAAATCAGGAAACAGAAAAATCAGGATCTGGATGGTGCCAAGGATTTTCCATGGCACCAGAGCTCTCCTGGGGAGCATTATTTGATTTTATCTCTTTTTTTTTTTAATCCAAACTTCCTGGAAATCCTTCAAGGACCTGACAGGAAACCAAAGCAAGGAGCAGGGAAAGGGGAATGGGATCCAACCAGGGGGGATAAAGCCACCAAGGACAGCCCCAAACCAGCAGGAAAAATACAGGAGAGGGGGAAAAAAATCTGCTGTTCTCTCTGGAGAGCTGGACTAGCTTGGTTTTATAGATTAATTTTATATAAAAACAGCTTTTTGGGGGGTCGAAGGCTATGGATACATCCAGGATCCACTTCCAGATTCTCTTTCCCCGTTGGAAATTTCCCATTTTTCCCCTCTCTGAACATCCCAGCCACTGCCCCAGGCCAGGCTGAGGAAAAGAGGATTTTTCACAGAATTCCCTCCCTGCTGAGCCTCTCCTGGGAAACTCCCACCCCTCAGGATTTGGAATACAAAGCCTGGGGGTGCTGGGAATGCCCCAAATTTGGAGAGGGGTCAAATGGGGTTCCAGGGGCACAGGGACTGAGCCCAAACACCAGGATTGTGCTGCCAAGGGAAAATCAGGCACCTGCACCACAGCCACCACCTCAAAAATCCCCTGGACATCCCCCTCACTCCTTCCATGGGAACCTGCACTCCTGAAATTCCAGAAAATCGGGATCAGAGCAAGGAGAAATCAGGGAAAAGCAAATCAGAGCCTCACTGGAAGGGGGTGTTTGGCCAAAAATCCTCCCAGCCACCAAAAATTTGAACCAAAAAAGAGGTTCAAATCAGAAAAGTGGGAGCAGCAATCCCAAATTTACCTTTGGGATTTGTGCTGCAAATCCCATTTCCATCCCTCCCTCAAGCTCACCAAAATGCAGTGCAGGTGTTGGCAGCAAAGAAAATGGGCAAGGATTGGGCTGTTCCCATTTCTGGTTTATATTTTATATTTTATATTTTATATTAATTTATAATTAAAGGGGACTGCAAGGGCTGCAGGGAGAAGGAGGGGCAGGATCTGGATTTGGGAATGTCAGAGGAACACCGGGCTCAGCCTCTGCTCCCTCTGCAAAGCTTCAGCAAGGACTGAATTAATTGTAAATCGTGGCAAATAATTGCAAATCACAGAAATTAATTGTAAATCACAGCAATAAACTGTAAATCTCAGAAATTAATTGTAAACCATGTCAAATAATTGCAAATCACAGAAATTCATTGTAAATCATGTCAAATAATTGCAAATCACAGGAATTAATTGTAAACCATGTCAAATAATTGCAAATCACAGAAATTAATTGCAAATCACAGCAATTAATTGTAAATCACAGAAATTCATAGTAAACCATGTCAAATAACTGCAAATCACAGAAATTAATTGTAAATCACAGAAATTCACTGTAAATCACAGAAATTAATTGCAAATCATGTGAAATAACTGCAATCACAGGAATTAATTGTAAACCATGGCAAATAACTGCAAATCACAGAAATTAACTGTAAACCCTGTCAAATAATTGCAAATCACAGAAATTAATTGCAAATCACGGAAAATAATTGCAAATCACAGAAATTAATTGCAAACCATGTCAAATAACTGCAAATCACAGAAATTAACTGCAAATCACAGCAATTAATTGTAAACCATGTCACATAACTGCAAATCACAGAAATTAATTCCAAATCACGGCAATTAATTGCAAGCCATGCAAATTAATTGCAAGCCATGCTAATTAACTGCAAACCAAGTCAATGAAATTTCTTGAATAAATCAGCACACGGGATTAATCAGGCCAGGAACGAAATGCAAAAAGGAGATTGATCGGATCAGGCTTTACCAAACCAGCTTATTCCCGATATTCCCAAGCCCTTCCCACATCCCAAGGAATCTCCCTGGTTCCCCAATTTCCTCTGCTCACTCCGGGAATGACCCTGACCAAGCCACGATCCCGGATTTTGCCACTGGATGGCACCAAAGGAAATCCTAAAATTTCCAGTTTGGCTTCAGAAATCAGGGAAAGCAAAATGCAAACCCTAAAGGGAAGAGCCCAAGGTTTGGGGAAGGAAAATGTGGGGTTGTTAGAATGAGAGCAGAGGAGATCCTGGAGCTGCTGCAGGGTGGGAGCTGGGAGAGCTGGGAATGTTCCCCTGGAGAAGGGAAAAATCCAGGGAACGCTCAGAGTCCCTGCAGGGGCTCCAGGAGAGCTGGGGGGACGGGAAAAGGGAGAAGGGGATTGAAGGAGCAACCCAAAGGTTTGGAGAGGCACAGGGGGTGATTAAATCAGTGAGGCCAGGCAAGGAGGAATTAATTCCAGAGGTACAATCAGCACAGCTGGAGAAGGATCCATGAGGGAAATTCCAGCACATTCCAGGGGCTCCAGGAGAGCTGGAGAGGGGCTGGGGACAAGGGACAGGACACAGGGAATGGCTCCCACTGGGAAAAGTGACATTTAACTGGGATTTGGGCAGGAATTCCTGGCTGGGCTGGAATTCCCAGCTTTGCTGTGGCTGCCCCTGGATCCCTGGCAGTGCCCAAGGCCAGGCTGGATCCACCTGGGATGGTGGGAGGGGGTGGCACTGGATGGGATTTCAGGTCTCTTCCCACCCAAACCATCCCATGAACCCAATCCAGGGTTCCATCAATGATTTAATTCACATGAACACCTCAGTGTTTAAACCCAACATTCCCTGCCTGTGGATCCTGTGGGATGTTTCCTATTTATTTCCAGGTTATGGGATATCTGGGGTTTGAAGGGACCTCAGGGATCAATTCCTGCTTTTAAATGTCTCAGCCTGTGGCTGAACCCTCCAACCAAGCCCATCTCAGGCTCGGAAACTGCCCTAAATTATCCTCAATATCATTTATTTTTAGTAATAAGATTTTAATTTACTAATATTTTTAATTTATTCTTAAAATTATTTTTAATTAAAAATGTTTTAACTTATTAGTTTTAAATTTATTATTAAAAATAAATGACATTATCTATTTTTAATTCTTTGTCCCTGAATCCTTCCAGAGCCCTCAGAGCCACCTGCATTTCCAATCCCTGGGTGAGCACAGCCTGCACCCATGGAGCAGCACTGGGCTCCCTGGGGGATAATTCATTTGTTTTTTGGGGGGTTTGCTGCTGTTTGCAGAGGATTTGGGATTCCTGGCAGATGGAGGCTGTTGCCATTCCCACCCCAAATCCAGGACAAGCTCCCCTTGGATTTCTGCTTGGAATTTTCAGCTTTTAATGAGGATTTCCAGAGGTGAGGCTGCTCCTCTGGACTCGTAGCAAAGCAATTTTTGGTGGCTGGGAGGATTTTTGGCCAAACACCCCCTTCCAGTGAGGCTCTGAGTTGCTTTTCCCTGATTTCTCCTTGCTCTGATCCCGATTTTCTGGAATTTCAGGAGTGCAGGTTCCCATGGAAGGAGTGAGGGGGATGTCCAGGGGATTTTTGAGGTGGTGGCTGTGGTGCAGGTGCCTGATTTTCCCTCGGCAGCACAATCCTGGTGTTTGGGCTCAGTCCCTGTGCCCCTGGAATCCCCTTTGACCCCTCTCCAGATCTGGGGCATTCCCAGCACCACCAGGCTTTGTATCCCAAATCCTGAGGGGTGGGAGTTTCCCAGGAGAGGCTCAGCAAGGAGGGAATTCTGTGAAAAATCCTCTTTTCCTCAGCCTGGCCTGGGATGTTCAGAGAGGGGAAAAATGGGGAAATTCCAAATGGGAAAGGGAACCCCTGGAAGTGGATCCTGGATGTGTCCACAACCCCCTGGGCTAATCACAGCAGAGAGAAATTTGAATTCCAATCCTCTCAGATGCTCTTGGCACTCCTGGGATCTCCAAACCAACGAGGAAATCCTTTTTCCTTGGCACAACTGGATCCTATCCCAGCATTTCCTGCCCCAGGCTGTGTTCAGAGACACTCAGACCTGGCTTTTAATTACTCTCATTTAATTTGGGCCCTGTTTTGTGGCCACTCCAGGCTGTTTAATTGCTCAGCCCTGGTTTGTGGGAAGCAGAAATAAACACGGATGTGGCTCCCAGGGATTCTCCTTATGGCCATTCCCTGCTGAGAGGTGGAAGTGGGATTTTTTTGTCTGCTGGCAGGGGATGCCAAGGAAAAGCAGGAATTCCTTCAGTTCCCTGTGGAGCAGCAGGTGTGGGATGGATGATCCAGGCTGGCAGTGCCAGGGGAGATTTCCAGAGTGCCCTGCAGCAGATTCTGGGCAGGGAAGGAATTCCATCCCCATCTCCAGGGGGTTTTGTCCCGAGGCTGAACCTTTTCCTGGGATTTCTGTGCCCCTGTGCCTTCCCAGGGCTGCTCCAGAGCCTGAGGAGCTCAGGATAATCCAGGAGCTTGGCAAGTGCTGGCCCTTGATTAACTCGGAGTGGTTTTAATTGGATTGGGGATTGGCTGTGCCCCCGTGGCCTGGGGAAGGGCTGAGCAGGGCAGGATCCAGGGCTGGGGCTGGATTGGGCTTGGATTGAGACTGGACTGGGACTGGATTGGGATTGGATTGGGTTTGGATTGGGACTGAACTGGGACTGGATTGGGATTGGATTGGGACTGGACTGGGATTGGATTGAGACTGGACTGGGACTGGACTGGGACTGAACTGGGACTGGATTGGGACTGAACTGGGACTGGATCAGGATTGGATTGGAATTGGATTGGGAATGGACTGGGTTTGGATTCGGATTGGATTGAGACTGGATTGGGTTAGGACTGGGACTGGACTGGGATTGGATTGAGACTGGACTGGGACTGGACTAGGACTGAACTGGGACTGGATTTGGATTGGATTGGGACTGGATTGAGACTGGACTGGGACTGAACTGGGTTTGGATTGGGACTGAACTGGGACTGGATTGGGATTGGATTTCCCTGGAATGAAGCCTTGGGACTGACCCAGACCCTGCTGCTCCACCCCGCCGTCCCTCCCAGCCCATTCCTGGGCTCCAGGCTGTCTCTGCTGTGGGGTTCCTCCCTTTGGGGTCGGTGCCCTCACCGGCCCATGGGGGATTTGGGGTTGGGGTTCCTTTCTCACCAGGGTGCAGGGGCTGTTTGGGGCACTGGGACCTCACCATGGAATGCTGTGCCTGGAGGAGGGAAGGACGGGGGGGTTGGGATTCCCTTCTGCTCAGTTTGGATGCAGGAATATCCAACATGGACACAGCAATTCCCTTGTGGTTTTGTCAGGGAATGGTTTGGGTTGGAAGGAACATTAAATCCCAACAATTCCACCCCATTCCATGGCCAGGGACACCTCCCACTGTCCCAGGTGGATCCAGCCCAGCCTTGGGCACTGCCAGGGATCCAGGGGCAGCCCCAGCCAAGCTGGGAATTCCAGCCCAGCCAGGAATTCCTGCCCAAGATCCCAGCCCAAGCTCCCCTTGCCCAGTGGGAGCCATTCCCTGTGTCCTGTCCCTGCAGCCCTTGTCCCCAGCCCCTCTCCAGCTCTCCTGGAGCCCCTGCAGGCCCTGCCAGGGGCTCCCAGCTCTCCCTGGAGCCTTCCCTTCTCCAGGGGAACATTCCCAGCTCTCCCAGCCTGGCTCCAGAGCAGAGGGGCTCCAGCCCTGCAGCAGCTCCGGGGCTCCTCTGGGCTCTCTCCAGCAGCTCCACCTCCTCCTGCTCTTGGCCCCAGGGCTGGGGCAGCTCTGCAGGTGGGCTCTCACCTCGGGGGGGCACAGGGACACAATTCCCACCTTTCCTTTGGGATCAGACCAGGCCTGGGGGGGTGTCTGGGCTGGGCCATTCCAGCCTCACCCACAACATCCCAAACCCTCCTGCCAGGGCTGCTCCTGACCCCTTTAAATGAAGGGATCATTTCCCCTCCAGGGGCAGAGCTCTGACCTCTCCCAGCCCCAGCAGCTCCCAGAGCTCCCCAAACACAGCCCTGGAATCCACCACTGACCCAACAAATCCCAATAAATCCCAACAAATCCCTGGATGCAACAGCACTCTTTGCTCCCTCCCCACAGCCAAGACCCCAAACTCCCCCCTGGCCATCCCCCAACTCCAGCAGCTCCTTTGGGGAGTGAATCCCCAAGGAACAGCCCCAGAACACCGAGGCTGCTTTAGGAACATCCCCATTCCCCAAAAGCTGGGAAGCAGCAGCTCTCCAGGATTCCTTGGCACTCCCAGCTCCCCAGAGGAAGGACAGGAAGCCGAGGATGCTGTGTCCAGCTGATAGTGCACCAGGAATTTTAAAAAGGCAACATCTCCCTGCCTCAGGCCTGCAGCCAATTCCCTTCAAAGCCCTGGGGGTCCCCACAGGGAAAATTAAGGAGAAAAAAAAAAACAAAAAAATCAACAAGACGTGGAAAACAAAGGAATTCTGCACGGAATTTGTGTCCTGCAGCCCCCCCTGAGCTCCTGGAGCTGCTCCTCCTCAGAGCCCTGGAATTGCTCTGGAGCTGCTCCTTATCACCAGCTCCAGGCGTTTCCAGGCCAGGGAGCTCAGGGAGCAGCCAGCAATGAATTCCCAGAGCAGGGGGGATCATCCTGAATCCATCCAGGAATTCCTGCTCAGCCCCAAAGGGGCACACAGCTCCTTCCATAGGGTTTGAAGCAGTTGGGAATTCTGGTTTCAGGCAGGGAATGTGGGAGGTGAGGGGTGCTGGAGAACTGGGATCTGCTCTGCACCCTCCCAGCGTTTGGTTCAGGGATGGTTTTGGATCAGAGGGAATTCCCTGGGGACATCCCAGCATCCAGGAGAAGGGAGATTTGAGCAAAACACATCAGCAGGACATGACCCCTCTTATCCCAGGGATTTCCCCCAAAATCAGCTTCCAAAGGCACGGCACTGCCAAGCCACAGACAGGAGCCACTGCTGAGGGAATTCCACAATCCTACAGAATTCATTCCCCCAAACCCCATCCCATGGAAGCAATTCCACAATCCTATGGAATTCATTCCCCCAAACTCCATCCCAGAGAGGGAATTCCACAATCCTATGGAATTTATTCTTCAAAACCCCATCCCACATAGAGGGAACTCCACAATCCTATGGAATTCATTCCCCCAAGCCCCATCCCACAATCCCATGGAATTCATTCCCCCAAGCCCCATCCCATGGAGGGAATTCCACAATCCTATGGAATTCATTCCCCAAACCCCATCCCACAGAGGCAATTCCACAATCCTATGGAACTGATTCTCCCCAAGCCCCATCCCACAAATCCTACAGAATTCATTCCCCAAACCCCATCCCATGGAGGGAATTCCACAATCCTACAGAATTCATTCCCCCAAGCCCCATCCCACAATCCTATGGAATTCATTCCCCCAAGCTCCATCCCATAAAGGCAATTCCACAATCCTACAGAATTTATTCCCCCAAACCCCATCCCATAGAGGGAATTCCACAATCCTATGGAATTTATTCTTCCAAACCCCATCCCACAATCCTACAGAATTCATTCCCCCAAACCCCATCCCATAGAGGGAATTCCACAATCCTATGGAATTTATTCTTCCAATCCCACAATTCTTCCCACATGGAGGGAATTGCACAATCCTACAGAATTTATTCTTCCAAGCCCCATCTCATGGAGGGAACTCCACAATCCTATGGAACTCATTCCCCCAAGCCCTATCCCACAAATCCTATGGAATTCATTTCCCCAAGCTCCATCCCATAAAGGCAATTCCACAATCCTATGGAATTTATTCTTCAAAACCCCATCTCACATAGAGGGAACTGCACAATCCTATGGAATTCATTCCCCCAAGCCCCATCCCATGGAGGGAATTCCACAATCCTATGGAATTCATTCCCCAAACCCCATCCCATAGGGGGAACTCCACAATCCTACAGAATTTGTTCCCCCAAGCCCCATCCCACAAATCCTATGGAATTCATTCCCTCAAACCCCATCTCATATGAAGGGAATTCCACAATCCTATGGAATTTATTCTTCCCAACCCCATCCCACACAGAGGGAACTCCACAAATCCTACAAATTTCCTTCCCCCCAAGGCCCATCCCACAGGAGCTGAAGGAGCCAAACCCCACCTCCCACCCCTTCACACCTCCGGCCTGTCCCACACGCTGCCCTTTCGGAGCAGTTCCGCTCCTTCCCTCCAGAGGAAAAAATAAAACTCCGGACTTTTCCTGTTTGGGAAGTGGGCAAAGGGAAAAAAACACCACGGGATGCTGCTTCCAGTTGGGAAAAAAAAAAACCTAAAAAAAACCCCAGCCTCAGGCACAGGATGTGTAAAAATAGGGCAGCTGATAGGATCAGGACACTGAGCCCCACCCTCCTGCCCTAAAAGGGCTCGGGATTTCAGGGAAAGGGAGAAGGGGATTGAAGGAACAGGGGGGGATTCAATCAGTGAGGCCAGGAAAGGAGGAGTTAATTCCAGAGGGACAATCAGCACCTCTGGAGGAGGATCCATGGGGGAAATTCCAGCACATTCCAGGGGCTCCAGGAGAGCTGGAGAGGGGCTGGGGACAAGGGCTGCAGGGACAGGACACAGGGAATGGCTCCCACTGGGCAAGGGGAGCTGGGGCTGGGATCTTGGGAATATCAGTTTAATCCCATTTTATATCAGTTTCCCCAAAAGGTTTCAAGGTCTCCTCCTCATTCCCAGAGTCTCCTTCCCTGGAGCAACCACAATCCCTGGAAATGAATTCCTCCAACTGTGACCCCATTCCTGGAGATTCCCCATTCCCATTCCAGGTGCACCAAGGGCAAACCTTCACCAAGGGGAGCTTGGGCTGGGATCTTGGGCAGGAATTCCTGGCTGGGCTGGAATTCCCAGCTTGGCTGGGGCTGCCCCTGGATCCCTGGCAGTGCCCAAGGCCAGGCTGGATCCCCCTGGGATGGTGGCAGGGGGTGGCACTGGATGGGATTTGAGGTCCCTTCCCACCCAAACCATCCCATGGACCCAGTCCAGGGTTCCATCAATGATTTAATTCACACAAACCCCTCAGTGTTTAAACCCAACATTCCCTGCCTGTGGATCCTGTGGGATGTTTCCTATTTATTTCCAGCTCGTGGGATATTTGGGGTTGGAAGGGACCTCAGGGATCAATTCCATAAAAAACCAGGCAGCTCCTGGTTTTATCCATCCCTGGCTCATCCCAGCCAGAGGGAAAAGAATCCCAAAGCCAAGGAAACCCCAAACTGTGCCCAGGATCCTCCCCTGGCAGCTCCAGGGAATGGGCACAGATCCCAGCCCGGGACTGGTTTTGGGATTTTCCTGAAGTCCAGGGAGCAGGGAATTCCCCAGGTCAGGAATTCTGAAATCCAGGGAGCAGGGAATTCCCAAATCCAGGCAGCAGAGAATTCCCAGCTTGGGAATTCTGAAATCCAGGGAGCAGAGAGTTCCTAGTTTGGGAATTCTGAAATCCAGGGAGCAGAGAGTTCCCAGTTCGGGAACTCTGAAATCCAGGGGGCAGAGAATTCCCCATCTCAGGAATTCCCAAATCCAGACAGCAGAGAATTCCCAGTTCAGGAATTCTGAAATCCAGGGAGCAGAGAATTCCCAGCTCAGGAACTCTGAAATCCAGGCAACAGAGGATTCCAAAATCCAGGCAGCAGAGAATTCCCAGCTTGGGAATTCTGAAATCCAGGGAGCAGGGAATTCCCCAGCTCAGGAACTCTGAAATCCAGGGAGCAGAGAATTCCCAGCTTGGGAATTCTGAAATCCAGGGAGCAGGGAATTCCCAGTTTGGGAATTCTGAAATCCAGGGAACAGGGAATTCCCAGTTGTATCTTTTCAAATAATTATTATTTAATATATTTTTCTGTATTAAATATGTCTATTTAAAATAATCTCTTTTAAAAGACACATTTTATATATAATTAATAATACAGATATATCATATGTAACATATATTGATTATATCTATAATTATATATTAGATACAAATTTATCTTTTGTGTCTTTTACAGGTATTATTAATACATGTAAATAATAAAAATATTTTTATATGTAAACAATAAAATATTTTATGCTTCTATTGTAATAAAAGTATTTTTATATTTTATGTGGCTTTTCTATATTACATGTCCTATATATTCATATTTATATGCCTGTGCATTTCATCTATTTCTACTTTATAATTTACTTGTATTATATATTAATATTTTTCTATTTTACTGATATTTTTTATATTTTATGTTTATTATTTATTATATCTTTATATTTTATTTTTATTGTATTTTTATATTTTTATATATTTTATGGGTATTTTATATACTTATATTTTTAATAACTACATGCATTACATCTATTAATATTTTTCTACTTTAAATGAATTATATATTTTATGTTTACTATACATATTTATATATTTATATATTTGATGTGCATAATATACTTATAATTTTATGTGGATTTTATCTATTCACATTTTTTATATTTTATATGTATTTCACATTTATTTTATATAGTCTATATATATTATATTTCTATATTTTCTGTGTATATAAATTTATATCTTACACATATTTATATTATATATTAACATATATTAATATTTAATTTTACATTTCGTATTTATTAATATTTTTAAATTTTATGTGGATTTTATGTGGATTTATATTCTTATATGGATTATGTACAGTTTATACCTATTTAAATACATATTTTATATATTTTATATATTTATATGTTAGATACAAAAGCTGGAACACACCAAATTTGGGGAATTACCCTAATTACTCACCAGCTAATTAAGAAATTCAAACTAAAACAGCAAAGAGCAGAGGAGGAGAAGTTCCCACACAAAGGATTTGCAGCAGAGACTAAAACCATTTGTATAAATTAAAAATTCAGTGGCATAAATTAAAAAAGGCGGGGTGTAAATTAAAAACTTGTGTATAAATTGAAAAATTAGGGGCCTAAATTAAAAAATTAGGGGCAGAAATTAAAAAATCAGGGGTATAAATTAAAAAAATGTGGAATAAATTAAAATAACAGTGGCATAAATTACAAAATCAGGGGTATAAATGAAGAAAATCAGTGGCATAAATTAAAAAAACTGTGGTATAAATTAAAAAATATGGGGCATAAATTAAAAAATCAGGGGTATAAATTAAAATAACAGTGGCACAAATTAAAAAATCAGGGGCATAAATTAAAAAGTCAGGGGCATAAATGAAGAAAATCAGTGGAATAAATTAAAAATTAGGGGCATAAATTAAAAAAAATCAGGGGTATATATTAAAATAACAGTGGCATAAATTAAAATAAAAGTGGCATAAATTAAAAAAAGAGGGGTATAAATGAAGAAATCAGTGGCATAAATTAAAAACCTGGTATAAATTAAAAAATTAGGGGCAAAAATTAAAAAATCAGGGGTATAAATTAAAAAACTGAGGTATAAATTAAAATAACAGTGGTATAAATTAAAAAATTGGGGCATAAAATTAAAAAATCGAGCATATAAATTCAAAAACTGGTATAAATTAAAGTAACAGTAGCACAAATTAAAAAATTGGGGGCACAAATTAAAAAATCAGGGGCATAAATTAAAAAACTGTGGCATAAATTAAAAAATTAGGGGCATAAATCAAAAAATCAGGGGTATAAATTAAAAAGCTGTGGAATAAATTAAAATAACAGTGGCATAATTTAAAAAATCAGGGGTATAAATTAAGAAATCAGGGGCATAAATAAAGAAAATCAGTGGAATAAATTAAAAATTAGGGGCATAAATTAAAAAATCAGGGCTATAAATTAAAATAACAGTGGCATAAATTAAAAACTGTGGTATAAACTAAAATAACAGTGGCATAAATTAAAAAATCAGGGGTACAAATGAAGAAAATCAGTGGAATAAATGAAGAAAATCAGTGGCATAAATTAAAAACTCAGTGGCATAAATCAAAAATCAGTTGAATAAATCGAGACAATTGGGGCGTAAATTAAAAAATCAATTGAATAAATGAAAAATCAGCAGGATAAATTTAAACCCCAGATGTAGAAATGAAAATGTCAGCGCTGTGAAACCTCTCCTGGCAGGTGGGAGCAGAGGTAGAAAAGGAAACAACCCCCAGGAGCAGGGAAATGCCTGGAATTCCTCAGGATCTCAGAGCTGGAAATTCCTGCTAAAAATAAAAACTGAGCCTGAATAAAAATAAAAGTGACCTGCCTGTGCTCCCAGGGACTGATCCCGTATTCCACAGGGAATTCTGGAATGTCCTGGTGAGAGAAATTCCATATTCCATAATCAACTATTGGGAATAATTCCATATTCCACACAGGAATTCTGGAATGTCCTGGTGAGAGAAATTCCATATTCCATAATCCATTATTGGGAATAATTCCATATTCCACACAGGAATTCTGGGAATGTTCTGATGGGAAGAATTCCATATTCCACAAGAAATATGGGAATGTCCTGATGGGAGGAATTTCATATTCCACACAGGAATCTGGGAATGTCCTGGTGAGAGAAATTCCACATTCCACACAGGAATCCCAGAGTGTCCTGGGGGGAAGAATTCCATATTCCATGATAAATATGGGAATGTCATGATGGGAAAAATTCCATATTTACTCAGGAACCCCAGAATGTCCCGATGGGAGGAATTCCATATTCCACACAGGAATTTGGGAATGTCCTGGGGGGAATAATTCCATATTTGCTCAGGAACCCTGGAGTGCCTTGCTGGTAATAATTCCACATTCCACACAGGAATCTGGGAATGTTCTGGTGGGAAGAATTCCATATTCCACAAAGGAATCCCAGGATGTCCTGCTGGGAAGAATTCTCTGCTGCCTGGATTTCAGAAATCCTGAGCTGGGGGATTACTCAGGAACCCTGGAATGTCCTTATGGGAGGAATTCCATATTGCACAAAGGAATTTGGGAATGTCCTGCCAGGAAGAATTCCATATTCCACAAGAAATATGGGAATATCCTGCCAGGAAGAATTCCAGATTCCACACAGGAATCTGGGAATGTCCTGCTGGGAATAATTCAACATTCCACACAGGAATCCCAGAGTGTCCTGCTGGGAGGAATTCCATATTCCACACAGGAATCCTGGAATATCCTGCTGGGAAGGAACCCACAGGATGGTGGATCCAGCTCCTGGGTCTGCAGGGACAGCCCCAAAATCCCTCCCTGGGAGCTCTCCTGGAGCAGCCTCAGGGATGGGAACATCCCTGGATTCCTGGGAATCCAGCCCGGAGCTGTTCCTGAACATGGAATGGTTTGTGTGCCATGGAAGGGGAGGGTCACACAGGGAATGGCACACAGGGAACGCCAGGAGCTGCTGGAAGCACAGAAACCCTCTGGAGAGAAGGGCCTGACAGAATCCATGGAATGGTTGGATTGGGAAGGACCTTAAATCCCAACAATTCCACCCCACCCAGGGCAGGGACAGCTCCCACTGTCCCAGGTGGATCCAAGCCCCAATGTCCAACCCAGCCTTGGGCACTGCCAGGGATCCAGGGGCAGCCCCAGCAAAGCTGGGAATTCCAGCCCAGCCAGGAATTCCTGCCCAAGATCCCAGCCCAAGCTCCCCTTGCCCAGTGGGAGCCATTCCCTGTGTCCTGTCCCTGCAGCCCTTGTCCCCAGCCCCTCTCCAGCTCTCCTGGAGCCCCTGCAGGCCCTGCCAGGGGCTCCCAGCTCTCCCTGGATTTTTCCCTTCTCCAGGGGAACATTCCCAGCTCTCCCAGCCTGGCTCCAGAGCAGAGGGGCTCCAGCCCTGCAGCAGCTCCGGGGCTCCTCTGGGCTCTCTCCAGCAGCTCCAGCTCCTCCTGCTCTTGGCCCCAGGGCTGGGGCAGCTCTGCAGGTGGGCTCTCACCTCGGGGGGCACAGGGACACAATTCCCACCTTTCCTTTGGGATCAGCCCAGGCCTGGGGGTGTCCTGGGCCATTCCAGCCTCACCCACAGCATCCCAAACCCTCCTTCCAGGGCTGCTCTCCATCCATCCCTCCCTCCCCCAGCCTGTCCCTGTCCTGCTCCCACCAGGATTCCCACAGGGAATTCCAGCTGCCAACACCTTCCCCAGGCTCTGTTTCCCCCCCCCTCTCCCAGGACTCTTTTTTTGGGATCATTTCTCTCCCTGAGCTCATTTCTGCCCAGTTATTTTCCACAGCAGCGTCCCTGGGGTCGGGCCAGGCTGGATCTCCCTTTTGCATTTCCTGCTTTTATTTCCAGCTTCCATTTCTTTTCCTGGCCTGGGCACTGCCTGCTCCACACTTTAACCCCGGGGAGAATTAAATCTGGGTTTGTTGTGATTCCCTCTGTAATTTTGAGGACACTCAGGGAGCAAAACAGGCTCTGAAGCACCAACTCCCCTCATATTTTGCCCTTTTGAGCCCTTTATTTTTTATTTTTTTTAGAGTTTCCAATAAAAATTCGAGCCTGATTTGGAGCAGAATTGAACATCCTGCACATCAAACTCCTGGAGCAAACCCAAATCTTGAGCATCAGCACTAAAAATAAGAAAAGGAAATAAAAAATCGTTCTGATTTTGCTCTTAACCTGCAGGACCTAAAACTGGGAAAGACACAGAGATCCATTCCAGAGGGAAATCCTAAAAAACAAAGCTGCACCCCACACCCCAGCTGTGGGAATGATCTGGAATCAGATGCTAAAAAGCCACAACCTCACCTGGATCTCCAACACACAGATTATGAGGAAAATAACAAAACAATTTCATTTCAAGGTTATTTTGCACGGATTTCTATTTTTAGGGAGACTCAAACAGGAAATAAATCACATTTTGCTTCCATTTAGTCAGGAATTCACACTGCCATCAATTGAGGTCAAGTAATAATATCCAGAAATTAGAAGAAGATTAAGAGTAAAATCAGAAATTAGAAAGAAGATGAAGTGCAAAAATCCAACATTTTATGGACATCAGGCCCAAAGATCCCACACCCCAGCTCTGGGAATAATTAATAATTAAAAAGCCACAATCTCACCTGGATCTCCAACACACAGAAGAATTTAAGGAAAATAACAAAACTATTTAATTTCAAGGTTATTGTGCACGGATTTCTATTATTAGGGAGACTCAGACAGGAATTAAATCATATTTTGCTTCTATTTAGTCAGGAATTCACACTGCCATCAATTGAGGTTCAGTAATAATATCCAGAAATAAAGATTTAATGTAAAAAGCAACATTTTATGGACATCAGGCCCAAAGATCCCACACCCCAGCTCTGGGAATGATTTAGAATCAGATGTTATAAAGCCACAATCTCACCTGGATCTCCAACACACAGATGAATTTAAGGAAAATAACAAACACAATTTCATTTCAAGGTTATTTTGCATGGATTTCTATTTTTAGGGAGACTCAAACAGGAAATAAATCACATTTTGCTTCCATTTAGTCAGGAATTCACACTGCCATCAATTGAGGTCAAGTAATAATATCCAGAAATTAGAAGAAGATTAAGAGTAAAATCAGAAATTAGAAAGAAGATGAAGTGCAAAAATCCAACATTTTAAGGACATCAGGCCCAAAGATCCCACACCCCAGCTCTGGGAATAATTAATAATTAAAAAGCCACAACCTCACCTGGATCTCCAACACACAGATGAATTCAAGAAAAATAACAAACAATTTCATTTCAAGGTTATTTTGCACGGATTTCTATTTTTAGGGAGACTCAAACAGGAAATAAATCACATTTTGCTTCCATTTAGTCAGGAATTCACACTGCCATCAATTGAGGTCAAGTAATAATATCCAGAAATTAGAAGAAGATTAAGTGTAAAATTAGAAATTAGAAAGATTAAGTGTAAAAATTCAACATTTTAAGGACATCAGGCCCAAAGATCCCACACCCCAGCTCTGGGAATAATTAATAATTAAAAAGCCACAACCTCACCTGGATCTCCAACACACAGATGAATTTAAGGAAAATAACAAAACACAATTTCATTTCAAGGTTATTTTACACGGATTTCTATTTTTAGGGAGACTCAAACAGGAAATAAATCACATTTTGCTTCCATTTAGTCAGGAATTCACACTGCCATAAATACAGGTTAAGCAATTAAATCCACTAATGAAAATTGAGTGTAAAAATCCAACATTTTATGGCCATCAGGCCCAAGGAACTGCTGGGTTTTTCCTCCCCCCACTATTTTTAGCCCATTTAACCCCCCCTGGAGCTGCAGGAGAACGTTGAAGTCATTTTATAAAAACACAACCAGCCCTCCCTGACGTGTTTTACCCAACCCAGGGATGTGTCATCCCTCCAGTTTCCCTTCCAGAGCCTAATTTGGGATTTGTCTGGCACAGCAGCAGCTGGGAAGGGGAATTTGGAGCTCTGCTCCCCAAGGAACAGGAACAGGGGACAGGGGAGAGCAGGAATTTGGGGTTGGGTTGGGTTTGGCAGGGAGAAGTTTAAAGCCAAATTTTGGATTGAAGAGAACTTCACTGCAGGGATGAAGGAGGAAGAAGAGAAGGACAGGACACAGGGAATGGCTCCCACTGGGCAAGAGGAGCTTGGGCTGGGATCTTGGGCAGGAATTCCTGGCTGGGCTGGAATTCCCAGCTTGGCTGTGGATCCCTGGCAGTGCCCAAAGCCAGGTTGGATCCACCTGGGTGGAACAGGATCATCTTTAAAGTCCCTTCCCACCCAAACCACCCCAAGATTCCCTGATCTGTCAAACATTCCAGACACCAGAATCCTAAAAAAAATTTTAAAAAATCAGGGAATTAGGCCCTGGAGCTCACAGAGACACAACCTCAGCCCTGAGCCCTCAAACTCACATTTTCTATCTCCCAGGGGTTCTGTATCCAAACCCAGCCTGGCTGATTCATTCCCAGCTGATTCATTCCTGCTTTTCCAAGCAGGGAAGCACCAGCCCCAGGATTGATAAAAGGCTGGAGCACCAAGGAACAGCCTGGAAAGCAAATACACACCTGGAGGGGAGCAAAAACCAGGGAGGAGCTCGTGTGCACAGGAGAAAAAAGCCACAGGATCAGGTAGGGAATTACAACAATCACCTGGAAATCATTTCCAGTGAATACAAAATCCACAGAATCAGGTACAGAATTACAAGAATCACATGGAAATCATTTCCAGAGGACACAAAAGCCACCAAATCAAGCAGGGAATTACAAGAATCACCTGGAAATCGTTTGCACAGGACACAAAATCCACACATTCAGGCACAGAATTACAAGAATCACCTATAAATCATTTCCAGAGAGTACAAAATCCACGGAATAAGGCAGGGAATTACAAGAATCACCTGGAAATTGTTCAAAGATGACAAAAAAGCCACCAAATCAAGCAGGGAATAAGAATCACCTGGAAATCGTTTGCACAAAACAAAAAAATCCACCAAATCAGGTACAGAATTACAAGAATCACCTGGAAATCGTTTCCAGAGGACACAAAAATCCACCAAATCAGGCACAGAATTACAAGAATCACCTGGAAATCATTTCCAGAGGACACAAGAACCACCAAATCAGGTACAGAATTACAAGAATCACTTGGAAATCATTTGCAGAGGACAAAAAATCCACAGGATCAGGCAGGGAATTACAAGAATCACCTGGAAATCATTTCCACAGGACAAAAAAAAACACCAAATCAGGCACAGAATTACAAAAATCACTTGGAAATCATTTCCAGTGAACACAAAATCCACCAAATCAAGCAGGGAATCATAAGAATCACCTGGAAATCGTTTCCAGAGGACACAAAAGCCATGGAATCAGGCAGGGAGTAACAAGAATCACCTGGAAATCGTTTGCACAGGACACAAAATCCACACAATCAGGCACAGAATTACAAGAATCACCTGGAAATCATTTCCAGAGAACACAATAGCCACCAAATCAGGCAGGGAATTACAAGAATCACCTGGAAATCATTTGCACAGGACACGAAATCCACACAATCAGGCAGGAAATTACAAGAATCACTTGGAAATCCTGAGTCTTGCCAGCACCTGGCACTGCAGGAGAACCCAGAAAAGGTGCAGGGACAGGACCCACCCCAGGGAAATCCCTGTCAAAGGAACAATTCCTGCTGGAACCGAGGAAATTCCTGCTGGAAAAGCAGCTCCAGCCTCTCAGGGGAAAAGCAGGAGGATTTTACAGAGTGATTTAGAGTTTAAAGCAGAGAAAAGGCACAAAAATATTGTGAGCAACACCTGCACAGCCTCCCAGGGCTGCTTGAACTCATCAAATGTCGATTAAAACCTCTTGAATTGATCAAAAGCTGCAGAAAAAAATCCTTCCTCAATTTCCCAAGGGCTCTGCAGGGCTCACACAGCTCAAGCTGGTTAAGCAGAGAGGATTAAGAAGTGACTTAAGCTGGGCTTAACTCCAGCCAGGAGGTGACACCAGGTGTTGAGGACACTGCAGAGGAGCACAGGGACAGCAAAACATCCCCAGAACCTGCCTTTAAATGATTTGAAATTCAGATATCCCAGGGAAAATGGATGAGGTTTTACCCCCATTTTTAGTATCCCATGAGAAAACCCCACTGCCACCCACCCCAGTCAGTGAGCAGAGCTGGAATATCACATTAAAAATAATACAATTTTTTTTTTTAATGTATAGTACAAAAAGAAATGCAAAACTCAGCTGGAGGGGATGGAAAGAGCAATAAAATTCAATTAAATACCAGAAAAATGAGAGCACTGGGGTGTCACAGTCAGCCTAGAGCTGGTTTGAAGTTAGAGTTTCTCTTTTCCTAAAAGGTTTTCTGACCCTGCACAATTAAAGGATTCTTTAAAACCCAGACCCAAAATGACTCTGTAAGAGGAAAAAGGGGGATGAGACCAGAAGGAAATGGGATTGGGAGCAGAGGGTGCAGGCAGGAGAGGCTGAAGGGCAGGAAAGACATCCTGGCTTTGATTCCAGCAGCATCCCAGGATCCCTGAGCTCCAAATTCCACATCCCTGGCAGGGCACAGAGCTCTCCAATTCTCAGCTGGGTCACAAATCCTGCCTGGAGCACCCAGGGACTGCAGGGAATCTCCTCCCTGGGTTTGTGCACTTGCCCAGGGCAGGGCAGGAACCCAGCCAGGCAGAGGCAGGGCTGGAGGCTGCAGGTCCCAGCTGGGAGTGACTGCCTGGGGCCAGGAACCCAGAAAAGGCCAGTTCTGCACCAAGAAAAGCCAAATTCTGCACCAAGAAAAGCCCAATTCTGCACCAAGAAAAGCCAAATTCTGCACCAAGAAAAGCCCAATTCTGCACCAAGAAAAGCCAAATTCTGCAAAGCAAATTGGTCAGGAACTGATAAAAACACAATTCTGCAAACCAAAGGAACCAATAAAAGCCCAATTTTGCAAACCAAAGGGGTCAGGAACCAAAAAAAGTCCAATTCTGCATCAATAAAACCCCAATTCTGCAAAGCAAAGGGGTCAGGAACTAATAAAAACACAATTCTGCAAAACAAAGGAACCAATGAAAGCCAAATTCTGCACCAAGAAAAGCCCAATTCTACAAATCAAATGGGTCAGGAACCAATAAAAATCAATTTTATAAACCAAGGGAACAGATAAAAGCCCAATTCTGCAAACCAAAGGGGTCAGGAACTGACAAAAGCCAAATTCTGCAAAACAAAGGAACCAATAAAAATCAATTCTGCACCAATAAAAGCCAAATTCTGCAAACCAAAGGGGTCAGGAACACATAGAAGTCCAATTCTGCACCAAGAAAAGCCAAATTCTGCAAATTAAAGGGGTAAGGAACTGATACGAACACAATTGTGCAAACCAAAGTGGTCAGGAACCCATAAAAATCAATTCTGCACCAATAAAACCCCAATTCTGCAAACCAAAGGGGTCAGGAACCCATAAAAGTCCAATTTTGCACCAAGAAAAGCCAAATTCTGCAAATCAAAGAATCAGGAACTGATAAAAATCAACTCTGCAGCAATAAAAGCCAAATTCTGCAAACCAAAAGGGTCAGGAACTGATAAAAACACAATTCTGCAAACCAAAGGGGCCAGGAACCAACAAAAATCAATTCTGCACCAGTAAAAGCCCAATTCTGCATCAATAAAAGCCAAATTCTGCAAACCAAAAGGGTCAGGAACTGATAAAAACACAATTCTGCAAACCAAAGGGGTCAGGAACCAACAAAAATCAATTCTGCACCAGTAAAAGCCCAATTCTGCACCAATAAAAGCCAAATTCTGCAAACCAAAGGGGTCAAGAACCTATAAAAATCAACTCTGCACCAATCAAAGCCAAATTCTGCAAACCAAAGGGGTCAGGAACCCCTAAAAGCCCAATTCTGCACGAATAAAAGTTAAATTCTGCAAGCCAAAGGGGTCAGGAACCCATAAAAATCAATTCTGCACCAATAAAAGCCAAATTCTGCAAACCAAAGGGGTCAGGAACCCCTAAAAGCCCAATTCTGCACCAATAACAGTTAAATTCTGCAAACCAAAGGGGTCAGGAACCCA
This sequence comes from Phylloscopus whistleri, assembly GCA_017589585.1. Taxonomy (NCBI): domain Eukaryota; kingdom Metazoa; phylum Chordata; class Aves; order Passeriformes; family Phylloscopidae; genus Phylloscopus; species Phylloscopus whistleri. The sequence goes on from JADMLD010000129.1 coordinate 144,218, forward strand.
TAAAAATCAATCCTGCACCAATAAAAGCCAAATTCTGCAAACCAAAGGACCCAATAAACTCCCAACTCTGCCCCCGGGCAGAGCTGAGCTCTGGGAACGCTGTCCCTGCAAGGGAAGCCAGCCTGGCTCCCGGACACACAATTATTCCATGATGCCCACAAGAAATGAGTCACCTTTTTTATTAAAAAATAAAACTTTCCACCACCCTCTTTTCCTGCCTCTCGTGTTTTCACCCTGAGCTGGTAACTCAGAGTTGAACTCTGCCAGCCTCGCTGATCGTTAATTCCGATTAAACCTCCCCACATCCAGCAGTTAATGAGTGAAACCCAAACCTCTCTCAACTCTGAGGGTTCCTCCCGCATCAAACCCAACTCCTCACCTCGCTTTAATCTCAAAAATAAAAAAGAGATCAGCTGCACTTTGTCCTCTGAAATGGAATAAAAAAAACCCCCACCCACACTGGCAGTTCCCCACCCGTGCACAGCAGAATAATAAATCTCATTTATTATTAAAATCTGAGCGTTTTCGCTTTACCTCGAGAAGCTCCGGGAGGAAAAACTGCGAGGAGCCCGAAGAAAGGAGGGGATGGGCATCCTGGGGGAGGAGGGATCCCGTTCCCAAGGAGATAAAACCGCTCCTAAAGCTCAAACCCTGCTCCTAAAGCTCAAACCCCGCTCCTAAAGCTCAAACCCCGCTCCTAAAGCTCGAACCCCGCTCCTAAAGCTCAAACCCCGCTCCTAAAGCTCAAACCCGGCTCCTAAAGCTCAAACCCCGGCTCCTAAAGCTCAAACCCCGCTCCTAAAGCTCAAACCCGGCTCCTAAAGCTCAAACCCCGGCTCCTAAAGCTCAAACCCGGCTCCTAAAGCTCAAACCCCGCTCCTAAAGCTCAAACCCCGCTCCTAAAGCTCAAACCCCGCTCCTAAAGCTCAAACCCGGCTCCTAAAGCTCAAACCCCGCTCCTAAAGCTCAAACCCGGCTCCTAAAGCTCAAACCCCGCTCCTAAAGCTCAAACCCGGCTCCTAAAGCTCAAACCCCGCTCCTAAAGCTCAAACCCCGCTCCTAAAGCTCAAACCCGGCTCCTAAAGCTCAAACCCGGCTCCTAAAGCTCAAACCCCGGCTCCTAAAGCTCAAACCCGGCTCCTAAAGCTCAAACCCCGCTCCTAAAGCTCAAACCCCGCTCCTAAAGCTCAAACCCGGCTCCTAAAGCTCAAACCCGGCTCCAAGGCTCGGCTTTGGGAGAGTCAGAGGGGATAAGGGAGAAGCTCAGGAGTTTCCCCGAGTTTCTGTCCCAGGGAAAAGCCCGCAGTTATTACAAACCCCAGAATCCTGGATGCCACAGGGACAGGAGCATCACAATTCCAACTGGGCTCCACTGGAAAATCCGGGAGAAAACAAGGCAGGGAACATTCCCTGTGCAGCCCCAGCTCGGAAATGAAGGGATCCTGCCCGGGGAGGGGCGGCTCCAGCCCCGATCGCACCCACCTGGCGCTGATCCCCAGCACCTGAACCCCCAAATTCCCCTGGGGAGCTGCACCCGGCTCAGCCCCGAGATAACGCAGCTGTTCCCTTCTCCATCTCCTTCTCTCCCCGCTGAGTGCGGTCACAAGGAGATGGAAATATCCTGGAAATACCCTGGAAATCCGCTCTGCCCGCCCCGATCCGCAGGGAAACGCGCACACCTGCGCTCGGCGAACATTCGGGGTGGGTTCGGAGTTCCTGGGAGAACTTCTGCAGGACTGGAAGGGCGGGGAAGGACGGATGGGTTATCTCAGCATCTCCAGCCGAGACAGGGTTTAGGTGGGGATAATTGATCTAAAATAATCCCGTTTTTTAAGAAATCGAGTGATTCCTCATCAGCCACAGCTTTAACACCACAGAAGCCACCGGGGTCAAAGCTACACCACAAAAAAACCCAAAAGAACGGCGGCTGCAGAGGCACGGGAAGGAGATGACGGAGCAGGGAAGGGGCAGCCCCGCACGGAGCCGGGGCTGTCCCGGGTTTGGAGCCGCGAACCCCGCGGGGGAAAGCGGCGGCACGGAGAACAAAGGAACCGCGGGCAGCCCGAGGGGTCTCCCCGGGGCGGACGGGACCGAGGGGGCACCGGCTGACAAAGGGCACCGCCGCGGGCACGGCCCTGGGAACACCCCCGGAGCCCCTCATCGCCGCCGAGCTCCCGCGGAGCCGCGGCTGACGGGGCCAGGACGCCGCGGTCCCCCCACCCCCCGCCCTCCCGCCGTCCCCCCGCACCTGAGCGTGGGGCCGATGCAGGCCGTGTCGGTGCTCTCGATCTCGCGCAGGATCCGCTCGTGCTCCGCCGCCGTCTCCAGGCTCTCCAGCTCCGCCATCTTCGGCCGCTCCATGGGGCCGCTCCACCTGCGCGGCCCCGCCCGGTCCGGCCCGGCGCCGGGAGCGGCACCGCCGGGGCTGCTCGGCCCGGCCCCGCTCCGCCGCGCGCGCGCGCGGCACCACGGGAGATGTAGTGCGGGAGTGGCCGGGCCGCGCGGGGGATCACGGGAGGTGTAGTCCAGGAGAGGGGGGGGGGGCCGGCCGCGCGGCTACATGGGAGATGTAGTCCGGGAGGGGGCCGGGCCTGCGCGGCCGCTCCGCCCAGGGGAGGGAGGGACGGAGCGGGAGCCGCCCCGGGAGCGGTGGAGCCGGCGGGTGATGGGGTGGGGGTGATGTCGCACCCCTGAAGAGGACACAGCCCCTCGGCTCGGGCTCCTCCGTGAATGACACAGCGCCGTGGCACAGTCCCCGTGTTGTACCGCGGGAGGGGACACAGCCCAGAAAAGAAGCTGTGTCCCTGTCAGCGCCATAAACGATGTCACCCCCGCCCTGGAAAGGTGACCGTGGGTCCCAAAGTGTTTTTTTCCCGCAGTGAAAATCCCGCTGTGTGTCCATAAAGGAGACACAGGAGTCCTGAAGCTTTACTCGGCTAAAGGGAGCGAGTTCAGCGGGGCACAGCTCGCGGGGTTTTCTCTCGGGGTTTCGGAGGGCGCAGCCTCCCTTTACCCCGAAACTTCGCCGCACGTTGCCACTTCCCAAAGGTGCAGCTGCTCCAAATCCCCCTTAAACCCGGCGTTTCACCCCAAAGTTCGGAAACTCCGGCTTGTGCAGAACCGTCTGTTTCAGGAGCCGGACTGTCCGGGCTCTGTGACAAACACTGAATTGAAATTAACCCCAAAGCTCAGGAACTGTCTGTTCCAGGAGTCTGCCCGGGTTTGTGACAAACATTGAATTGAAATTAACCCCAAAACTCAGGAACTGTCTGTTCCAGGAGTCTGCCCGGGTTTGTGACAAACATTGAATTGAAATTAACCCCAAAACTCAGGAACTGTCTGTTCCAGGAGTCTGCCCGGGCTCTGCTTGAAGTTTGTAGAGACACTAAACTCGTTTCAAAGCCGTTCCCACCCACCCTCTCCCGCAGGGATTTGTTTTTAAGGACATTCACAAACATCCTCCCCGCTCCTGCAGGCACCGATCCCCCTTGGAGCTGGAGCCTGACCCGGGTGCGGTGCCTCCCCGGGAGCTGCGGGGTCCAAGGACACAGAGGAAACGGGAACATCTCGGTGTCAAGGTCTCCTCCTCCTCGCTGCCGCTGTGACGCCCTTAGGAGGTTGTTGCTGTTATCGGGGGTTTTTTTTGGGATGTCCCGTTCCCAGGCGCACCTTATCAGGCGCTGTCCTTGCACGGGAATGCCGCGGTGGGATGGGGAGCAGGAGCCCCCACACCGGACAGCACCGAGGGGTTCTGCCATTGCTTTTGTTGTTTATGGAATGGTTGGGGTTGGGAGGGATTGTAGAGATCACTCTGCCCATTCCCAGCTGGCCCAGCTCCGTGTGGCTGCCAGGCTGGGGGAGCAGGGCAGCAATCCTGAGGGATGCAGGAGCTGCCAAACTTGGGAAGGGAGGGAACTGGCAGTGACTGAAGCAAGTTCTGCCATCAGGAAGCTACTTGTGAAAAAAATACACATTTGCTGTCTTATTTTTTATTTTATTTTTTTTTTTGCTGATGATCTTAATTTCGCCGAATGTGTAAGATCTGCTTTAGCAAAACAAATACAGCTCTTGGGTTTTTGCCACGCCATGAATTTTTAATGCTTTATTAGAGCTCTGGAGGCTTCCAGCCCAGTTTGTGGCTGCTTAATTGAGTGAAATCCCACTCGGTTACCTGCCTGGAAGCCTCTGGCATGGAACAGCTGGGAATCCAAGCCCTGCTGCCAGCTCGTTCCCTACAAACCAGGTATTCCTTGGCAAAACCCTCCCTGAAAGTTGTCTGCAGCTTCATGCACAGAGATATCGATTTTTTTTAAAAAGGATTTTAGGGTTTTTCGTGATCGGAAAGGGCTTTTACTCCCTAGTAAAGGAGCGGTGTTGGGTGCCAAAAATCGGGATTGCAGAGGGAAAAGGGGAGGCTCTGTAGGAGTGGCAGGTGGGGACAAGGCTGGGCAGCTACGATAAAAGGGAATTTACATCCGCGGGGAAAAAAAAAAATATATATATATATATCTTTGAAAAAAAAAAAGGATTAAAATTTTCATTTAAAAAATATTTGAAAAATATATTGAAAAAAAACGTGACGGGGGGAAAGGCCAAGGGCGGCCGCGCCGTGAGCAGGCGAGGCCCGGCGCTCCAGGGACGCAGCCACATTATCAGACATGGTCCCGTTCGCGCTGCTGTTCCCGTTCCGATCCCGGTCCCGTTGCTGTCCCTGGTCCCGGGCTCATTCCCGGTCCCGTTCCCGTTCCTGTTCCTTTTCCCGGTCCCGGTCCCGCCGCTCCCTCACGGAAGCTGCACCCCCTCATAGCGGCCGCAAGGGGGCGCCACGCTCCGACCACGCCCCCCCACGAGCCCTCAGGCGCTGACCAATCAGAGGCGGCGGCGCTGCCCGCGCGCTGGGAGCGGCCATTCACAGAGCGGCGGGGGCATGAATGGGGCGGGTCACGTGGGCAGGCGCGTTCCCACGCCCCCTACGCTGGGTTCCGGGATGGAGCCGCCACCGGCACCGGGACCGGGATCAGCACCGGGATCGGTACCGGGGCGCTGGGCCGCCACCGCCTGCGTGGTCACCGGCGCTTCCCGCGGCTTCGGCCGCAGCTTGGCGCGGCTGCTGGCTCCGCAGCTGGGGCCCGGCTCGGTGCTGGTGCTGCTGGCGCGCTCCGCCGAGGCGCTGGGCGAGCTGGCGGCCGAGCTGCGCACCGGGAGCGACACCGGCAGCGACACCGGGAGCGACACCGGTACCGCCGCCGGCAGCAGCGAGCTGCGGGTGCAGTGCGTGGCCGCTGACCTGGGCTGCGAGGAGGGGCTGCGGAAGGCGGGCGCTGCCCTGCGGGAGCTGCTGCAGGACGCGTCCTTGGCCCGCCTGCTCCTGGTCAACAACGCCGGTAACGACACGGGTGTCCCCTCCCCCGAGCCGCTGCCCTCCGCCCCCCGGGGGCAGCCGGGTCACCCCCGCCCGGTTCCGGGCTTGTTCCGAGCTTGGGGTGCTAGGAAATAACCCGAAGGAGTGAAGGAGCTGCGGGGATTCCGCCCTGTCCGGGTGCTGGTTTATTAAAGGATTTAATTGTAGGGGGGCAGCGCTTTGCTGCTCTCGGGGTTTTACTGTGGCACGGGGACAGTTGGTTCCCCTCCTGCACCTTCTTGTCCCCCCTGCTCCCCCAAATCCAAACCTTCAGACAAAATTCCAGCCCCGCTCTGCGGGTCCTTCCTTGTGCCTTCGGTGCCCTTTTAACCCGTTATGGGTGCAAATCACCCGTGGGTGCCCACGGGTGACTCCAGACTGGGTTGGGGGAAGGGGCTTTAAAACCCATCCCATGCCAAACCAGCTCTGCTAATTAAGTCTGTTTAACTCTCTGCCTTGTGTATTCTCACACTGGCCCATTATCAGAAGGCACCACCCCCCTCCCCCCAGAGTTAAATAAGAGGGATAAATAAAAACATCTCCCCAGTTGCTTTCAGCAGGTGGAATAGAATGCACATTTTGGGGGTTCCAGAACCCAAAACGTTTTGTGATTCTGATCCCCAGGCTCCTTGGGGGACGTCTCCAAATCCATCCTGGACCTCACCGACCTGCAGGAGGTCAACGCCTACTTCTCCTTCAACCTCAGCTCGGCGCTGTGCCTGACCTCCACGTGCCTGAGGGCTTTTGGGGCCCGGCCTGGCTGCAGCAGGACCGTGGTGAACATCTCCTCCCTGTGTGCCCTGGAGCCTTTCCCCAGCTGGGCTCTGTACTGCTCGGGCAAGGCTGCCCGGGAGATGCTGTTCCGGGTGCTGGCCCTGGAGGAGCCCGGCCTCCGGGTGCTCAACTACGCCCCGGGTGAGGAGAGGAGCTGCTGCTCCTTCCCTGCTGCTCACCCACCTCCTGCTGCTGCCTCTGGGAACGGGGGGTTCCTGCAGCCCAGCCCTGCTGCTGCACCTCCAGTTGGCAGGAGTGGGGGCTCAGTTTGCTGTGCTGGATGCAGAGGCTGGGCTCAGATGGAGTAACTCAGTCAGGTTTTCTCTTTTTCCAGTTTTTCCCTGGGGATCATGGAATTCCTGGCTGGGCTGGGGAGGAAGGGACTTTAAAAGCCGTCCCATCACACCCCATCCATGGGCAGGGACACCTCCCACTGTCCCGGGTGGATCCAAGCCCCAATGTCCAACCTGGCCCTGGACACTCCTAAATCCCGAGTTATTGCTGGCTGGGATGTTCATGGAATGGTTTGGGTGGGAAGAGACCTGAAATCCCATCCAGTGCCACCCCCTGCCACCATCCCAGGTGGATCCAGCCTGGCCTTGGGCACTGCCAGGGATCCAGGGGCAGCCCCAGCCAAGCTGGGAATTCCAGCCCAGCCAGGAATTCCTGCCCAAGATCCCAGCCCAAGCTCCCCTTGGTGAAGGTTTGCCCTTGGTGCACCTGGAATGGGAATGGGGAATCTCCAGGAATGGGGTCAAAGTTGGAGGAATTCATTTCCAGGGATTGTGGTTGCTCCAGGGAAGGAGATTCTGGGAATGAGAAGGAGACCTTCAAACATTTGGGGGAAACTGATATAAAATGGGATTAAACTGATATTCCCAAGATCCCAGCCCAAGCTCCCCTTGCCCAGTGGGAGCCATTCCCTGTGTCCTGTCCCTGCAGCCCTTGTCCCCAGCCCCTCTCCAGCTCTCCTGGAGCCCCTGCAGGGACTCTGAGCATTCCCTGGATTTTTCCCTTCTCCAGGGGAACATTCCCAGCTCTCCCAGCCCATTTTCCCATTATATTTGTATTTTCCATAAACGTTTGAGTGTTTACAAAGGACATTCCCCCCAGTCTCCAAAATCTCTTTGGATGTTCCTGTGGGGATGCTGAAGGGAGCAAACAGAGTGTTTTACCTGGAGCAATCTCTGGCTGGGAAATCCAAGTCTGCTTGCAGGGAGTGTTCCTCAAAACCCGAGGGAATTTTTGGGCACTCATCACCTGACCATGAAAAATGAACCCTGGATTTCCCTTTCTCCTTTCAGTGTTTTTTTTTGTTTTGGTTTCTTTTGGGTTTGTTTGTTTGTTTGTTTTTGGTTTTGGTTTGGTTTGGTTTTTTGTGGGTTTTTTTTTTGTTGGTTTTTTTTTGTTTGTTTGTTTGTTTGTTTTGGTTGGTTGGGTTTTTTTTTTTATTGTTTGTTTGTTTTTTTGGTTTTGGGGGGTTTTTTGGGGTTTTTTTGCTTGGGTTTTTTTGTTGGTTTTTTTTTGGGTTTTTTTGTTTGAGTTTTTTGGGGTTGTGGTTTGTTTTCTTTTTTTTTGGTTTTTTTTGGTGGGGTTTTTTTTTGTGTTTGGGGTTTTTTTGGTGGTTTTTGGTTGTTTTTTTGTTGTTGTTGGTTTGGGGTTTTTTTGGTATTTTGGTTGTTGGTTTGTTGTTTTTTTTTCTGATTTTTTCCTTGTCCCCAGGCCCTCTGGACACCGACATGCAGCTCCTGGCCCGGACCAGCACTGCAGACCCTGGGCTGAGGCAGCAATTCCAGAGGCTGCACGAGAAGGGGCAGCTCATCGACAGCTCCGTGTCAGCCCAGAAGCTGCTGCAGCTCCTGCAGGAGGATTCCTTCCCCTCAGGAGCCCACGTGGATTTCTACGACATCTGAGCCCCTCCAGCTCTGCCTCCCTGCCCTCAGCCTCTCCCTGGTGCCTCCAGCAGGACCTTGTTGGGATTTGGGAAGCTTTGAAGACACCTCTGTGTGCCTCATGAACACCCCTGGTGCCTTTTTTGGGGGTCGGGGAGCAGCTCCTGCTGCTGAGCCCTCCCTGGCAGGAGCTGGAATCCCTCAGCTCCTGGGGGTTTGGGGGCAGAGGTGCCCTCCCTGCTGGGATGGCCCTGGAAGGTTCAAACTCCCCTGCCCAGGAGTTTGTGGGAGGGGACACGAGGCCGGGGCAGAGAGATCTCTGCCAGCCCCAAAGCAGCAGATAGCAGGGTCAGAGCTGTGTCACCCTGTCTGTCCCCTCTGTCCCCCAGGCCACGTCCCCAAGGAGCCCTTCCTGGGCTGGTGATGTCCCCAGAGCCCCAGCTGGGATCCTGTGTGTGTCCCCTTTGTCCCACAGGAGCAGATCCCCAAGGAGCTCTTCCTGGCGTGCTGATGTCCCCCTGGAGCTGTGTCCCTGTCTGTCCCCTCTGTCCCCCAGGCCACGTCCCCAAGGAGCTGTTCCTGGGCTGGTGATGTCCCCATAAAGCCCCAGCTGGGACCCTGTGTGTGTCCCCTTTGTCCCACAGGAGCAGATCCCCAAGGAGCTCTTCCTGGCGTGCTGATGTCCCCCTGGAGCTGTGTCCCTGTCTGTCCCCTTTGTCCCACAGGCCAGGTCCCCAAGGAGCCATTCCTGGGGTGCTGATGTCCCCAGAGTCCTGACTGGACCTGTGTCCCTGTGTGTCCCCTTTGTCCCCCAGGAGCAGATCCCCAAGGAGCCATTCCTGGGGTGCTGGTGTCCCCCTGGAGCTGTGTCCTTGTGTCTGTCCCTTTGTCCCCAAGGAGCCATTCCTGGGGCTGGGGTGCTGATGTCCCCCTGGAGCTGTGTCCCTCTGTCTGCCCCCTTTGTCCCCCAGGCCAGGTCCCCAAGGAGCTGTTCCTGGGGTGGTGATGTCCCCCTGGAGCTGTGTCCCCATGTGTGTCCCCTTTGTCCCCAAGGAGCCATTCCTGGGTTGTTGGTGTCCCCCTGTCGCTGTGTTCCCCTGTCTGTCCCTTTGTCCCCAAGGAGCCATTCCTGGAATGGTAATGTCCTCCTGGAGCTGTGTCCCCCTGTCTGTCCCTTTGTCCCCAAGGAGCCATTCCTGGGGTGCTGATGTCCCCCTGGAGCTGTGTCCCCCTGTCTGTCCCTTTGTCCCCAAGGAGCCCTTCCTGGGGTGCTGATGTCCCCCTGGAGCTGTGTCCCTGTGTGTGCCCCCTTTGTCCCACAGGCCAGGTCCCCAAGGAGCTGTTCCTGGAGTGGTGATGTCCCCCTGGAGCTGTGTCCCCCTGTCTGTCCCCTTTGTCCCCCAGGCCAGGTCCCTAAGTAGCCATTCCTGGGCTGGTGATGTCCCCATAAAGCCCTGACTGGAGCTGTGTCCCTGTGTCTGTCCCCTTTGTCCCCAAGGAGCCATTCCTGAGCTGGTGATGTCCCCCTGGAGCTGTGTCCCCCTGTCTGTCCCTTTGTCCCCAAGGAGCCGTTCCTGAGCTGGTGATGTCCCCAGAGCCCCGGCTCTGTCCCTGCTCCCCGTGGCTCCCAGCTCTCCTGCAGGGCTGGCTTGTCTCAGAATTCCCTGTGTCACGATGCAGCAAAGCCTCTCCCGATGTGTTTTCCCACAGGGACCAGGAGAGGGAGCTGGCCCGGCAGGAATCGGGAATTTTGGGAGCCTGGCTGGGCTCAGCAGCTCACAGAAACCTGATCAGAGCAAAGACACAGCCCTGAGCTCCTGTGTCAGGTTTTTGGGTCCAAGCCTTGCTTTGGAGCTTCAGCCCTTCCTTTTAATTATTTGTGAATTATTTGTGGGGTTTTTTGGTCATTTTTCCATCAGATTCCAGCAGGCACAGACACACACAGACTTTTCCTCTGGAAAGCTGATGCAGAAAAGTTGTTTTGAAGCCCCTGGAAATGCCCCTCTGTGCTCTCTCCACCCCAACCCTGCAGCTCAGATTTTGCCCCCCTGGCTCTCCAATCATTAAAAGCTCTAAAATCCTTACAATCATTAAAAGCTCTAAAATCCTTACAAGCATGCCTGAATTTGGGGTGTCTGGGGTGAATTCCTGGCAGGGTGGGAGGAGGATCCTGGGTTAAGCACTGGGATTCCAGAATTCCCTCCCGGAGCTGTGTCCTCCCCTCTCTGAGCCCTTTCATTCATTCATTCTGAGTCCATTTAATCCTGTCAGGCTCCTCAGTCCCTCCTCCCCAGCCAGCCCTGCAGTGGAAATTTTGTTCTGGGCTTGGATTCCTGCTGTGGGTTGGGAAATCTCCCTGGACAGAAAACAACCTCAGAGCTTCCCAAGATCCCAGCTCTTCCTGCCCTCTGGGCATTTCCCTGTGTCCTGTCCCTGCAGCCCTTGTCCCCAGCCCCTCTCCAGCTCTCCTGGAGCCCCTGCAGGGACTCTGAGCATTCCCTGGATTTTTCCCTTCTCCAGGGGAACATTCCCAGCTCTCCCAGCCTGGCTCCAGCCCTGCAGCAGCTCCGGGGGCTCCTCTGACCCAGCTGAGACAGCTCCATGTCCCTTGTGCTGGGCCCTGGATCAGTTCCCAGCCCCTTTTCTCTCTCCACACAAGAAGTAGGAACAAAAATCCATCCTGGAGCCTCCTGAGGAAACTCCACCTCTGCTCCAAGGGGAGGCTGCACACCCCAGGCACATCCCCAGGGAGGTGAGGATGGGCTGGGGCTGCCACCCCTGGATTTATTTCCCTGTTAAAGCAGCCCCGTGCTCACAGCTCCGTGGAGGGAGTTGGTCTCCCACACTTTGTGCTCCCAGCTCTCCTGGATGTTTCATTTCGGGGGTTTTCATCCCCTCAATGTCCCCATTTCCCCTCAATGCCCCCATTTCCCCGTGTTGGGATGGCTCTGTGCTCCTCAGGGATGTGCTGGGTTTGGGATTCCCACTCCAGGAGCAGAGCTCAGCCCGGGGAGGAAGGACAGAGACACTTTGGGGACATCCCTGGGTGTCACCACTCCTGGGTGCCAAAATCCCCTGGGTACAAATGTCACTTTGAGTACCAACATCCCCTTGATGCCTTGGGGAGGCTGAGCTGGAGCAGGGACTGGGCAGAGCCAGGGAATAAAGCAGAGATTTATTGAAAGGGATTTAGGGCACACCTTGGGCAGGGCAAGAGCCTGGACAGGGCTGCAGCCAAGGGGGACCCAAAATGGACACAAAATGGACACAAAATGGGCAAAGAATGGACCCAAAATGGTCACAAAATGCACCCAAAATGGACCTAAAATGGGCACAAAATGGGCACAAAATGGACCCAAAATGGACACAAAATGGACCCAAAATGGACATAAAATGGGCACAAAATGGGCACAAAATGGGCACAAAATGGACCCAAAATGGACCCAAAATGGACACAAAATGGTCACAAAATGGACACAAAATGGACCCAAAATGGTCACAAAATGGACACAAAATGGTCACAAAATGGACACAAAATGGACACAAAATGGACAAACGGTCAGGAGGTCTCACACTTTGATCAGTTTTGGTCCATTTGCACGTTGGGGTTTAATTGTCCAGTTCCAGCTCCAGGCTGTGAGGTCCCATCCTTCTTGTTCCTCCCTCCAGCCACCCTTGTTTGTGCTTTGGGGCTGAAAGTTGTCCTTGGTGTGCAGCAGGACCAGGATTTGTTTTGTGTCCCTGCTCTGTGAGGAGCTGAGTGACCCTGACTGTGAGCTCAGAGCTGCACCCTGGGCAGCACAGAACCTGAGAAACATCAAAGCTCAGACTGAAGGCATCACCCTGGGTGCCAAAATCCCCTGGGCACCAAAATCTGGGTTTCAGCATCCCCTGGGCACCGAAATCCCTCCGGTTCCAGCATCACCGCGGGTGCCAGGACTCTCTGGCTGCCAACATTCCCTGGATTCCGGAGTTCCCGAGGAACCCAGCGGTGCCCCCTGGGCGCTGTGCGATGCGAAGCTCAAACGCCAGGAAAAGTTTTTCTTTCCCTTTCCCGGCGTTTTCTGTCACCAGATGAGGGCGTCCCGAGACCGGGGAACGGAGCCAGGCCCGGGAATGCCTCTGGAAAAGCTGCGGGATGTCGGGAGAGGATGGAGCGGGGTTGGAGCCTCCCTGCTCCTCCACCCATCCCTCGGCAGCTCGTTTTTAATTAAAGATCCGCGTCCCGGCGCTGGGGGCTTTGCCAGAGGCTCGAGTAGGGGAAATACCGAAGGGTGTTAAAGAATGAAGGAGTTTGGGGCTCTCCGGAGCTCTCCTAACTCCGGAGCTCGCAGCTCACCTGGGCAGGTGTGCCCGGGTGGATTCGCGCGTCCCCATGGGGAGCCGCGGGTTTGGGGCTGGGGATGGACCCTGCAGGGAAGTGACCCCAAAATGAGCCACCCTCTCCCCCAGAGCCGGGGGTTCTGCTCTCCCAAGTGCGGCTTTTAAGCCCAAAATTCCTCCAGGGGGTTCAGATTTCCCCTCGAATTCCACGACGCCCCTCCCGCAGCTGTGTAGGGCATTTTATCCTTTTTTCCACTTTTCCCCCCTTTTCCTTCCCCCCGCCCAGGGAGATAAACCCGCGGCAGGAGCTCCGCAGGTGCCTCCTCTGGTAAAATCCCGAAAAAATCCTGCGGAAAGCCCCGAGAGCAGCTCGGGGCAGGAGGGGAGGGCTCCGTGCCAGGCTTTGGGGTGACACCGCCGGCGCCGGGGGAGCCCCCCGAGCCCCCTCCCCGTGCCGGGGACACACTGCGCCCTTTGTGCCCGGGCTGGGACGGGCTCAGCCGGCTCAGGGTTTTGTTTCCCTGAGTATGAGTGGGGCTGAGCCCCTAAATCCCCCCCCAAAGCCGCCCAAATGAAACCCGGCTCACCCTCCCTGACCTCCCAAATCCCGGCCGCTTGCCCCCGGGGCTGGCCCGGGCTCAGCACGGAGCTCCTCTGCCCCCCTCCGCAAAGGTTTCTCAAGGTTTGGCGGTGCCCAGAAGTGCTGAGCTGGGCCGTTCCGGAGGGGACAGCGAGTGCCCGAGCTCCGGGCGGCCGAACACGAGCCGCCTTTGCCCGGGGCCAAAGGTAAAGGAGCCGCTGCTCCCCCCCCGCAAGGGGGGAAAGGGCCGGAGGTGCCCAGGCAGGGACCCCCAGGCTGCCCAGCCCCGGCTGCCGGTGCCACCCAGGAGGCAGGAGGGGTTTTGGGGGGGATGTCTTGGAGCTGGGATGTGCAGGAGAGGGTTGGAACAGCAAATCCTTTTCTGCTGAGCTGGCAGGGTCCTCATGGAATCCTCTCTTGGGGACTGAACCCACTGAATCCTGTCCCTGCTGTCCCTCCTGTCCCTCTGTCCCTCAGTGATCCATTTTTAGCCACATCCCCTCCTCGCTGTCCCCTGGCTTTGGTGGCTCCACCATGGGGGATTCTGCCCACCCCGAGGTGAGAGCCCACCTGCAGAGCTGCCCCAGCCCTGGGGCCAAGAGCAGAAGGAGCTGGAGCTGCTGGAGAGAGCCCAGAGGAGCCCCGGAGCTGCTGCAGGGCTGGAGCCCCTCTGCTCTGGAGCCAGGCTGGGAGAGCTGGGAATGTTCCCCTGGAGAAGGGAAGGCTCCAGGGAGAGCTGGGAGCCCCTGGCAGGGCCTGCAGGGGCTCCAGGAGAGCTGGAGAGGGGCTGGGGACAAGGGCTGCAGGGACAGGACACAGGGAATGGCTCCCACTGGGCAAGGGGAGCTTGGGCTGGGATCTTGGGCAGGAATTCCTGGCTGGGCTGGAATTCCCAGCTTTGCTTGGATCCCTGACAGTGCCCAAGGCCAGGCTGGATCCACCTGGGATGGTGGGAGGTGTCCCTGCCCAGGGAACAAGCTGATCCTTGAGGTTCCCTCATCCCAGACCCTTTGATGAGTCAGGGCCCCATTAATGAGTAACGAGGGCCAGCCAGGAGCTCACACAGATTAACCCCGAGCTCTGGGTGAGCTCTCCTGCCCCCGAGAGCTTCCACGCCTCAGTGAGTAATTAGTTCGTTTGCTGTGGGGGTTAATGGGGAGGCACTGCAGGAATGATCTGTGATTAATTAAACCACCCCGAGCTGGGGCAGGCAGAGCAGCTGAGCTGGGCCTAGGGCTTGATCCAAGATGGGATTAGGGCTGGATCTAAAATGGGATTGGGGCTGGATCCAAGATGGGATTAGGGCTGGATCTAAAATGGGATTAGGGGTGGGTCCAAACTGGGATTAGAGCTGGATCTAAAATGGGATTAGGGCTGGATCCAACCTGGGATTAGAGCTGGATCTAAAGTGGGATTAGAGCTGGATCTAAAATGGGATTAGGGCTGGATCCAAACTGGGATTAGGGCTGGATCCAAACTGGGATTAGAGCTGGATCCAAACTGGGATTAGGGCTGGATCCAAACTGGGATTAGAGCTGGATCCAAACTGGGATTAGGGCTGGATCCAAAATGGGATTAGGGCTGGATCCTGACTTTGGCATCCCTCCTGGAGCTGGTCCGGACCCTTCCTGAGCACGGGATAATCCCAAAAATCCCTGAATTCCCATCCTATTGGGTCCCTGGCCAGCTCTGGAAGATCCCAGCTCTGAGTTCAGACAGAAAGGGTGAGAAAGCCGTGCCCACCCCGACATCCCTCCCGTGACAGTGGCTCAGCCCATTCCAAACACGGGATCATCGCAGAGAATCCCTGTCATTCCCATCCTGCTGCAATCCTGACAGGCTCTGGAAGACCCTCATCGCTGAGTTCAGACAGAAAGAGTGAGGAAGCCAATCCCATCCCTCCCGTGCTGATGGCTCAGCCCGTCCTGAGCACAGGATAATCCCAAAAATCCCTGAATTCCCATCCTATTGGGTCCCTGGCCAGCTCTGGAAGAGCCTCAGCTCTGAGTTGAGGCAGAAAAAGTGACCAAGCTCCCACCCCTGACATCCTTCCCGTGCCGGTGGCTCAGTTTTGGGATCATCCCACCCAATCCCTGCCACTCCCCACCCAAGCCCCCACCTCAGGCACTAAACCCGAGCACCCCGCGCTGCTCCCACCCCTCTCGGGATCACCCCCCGGGGAATCCCATCCCATCTCCATCCCCAGGGCGGCTCCGCGGCTCCCGGGGCTCCAGGGCCGGGCCGTGCCCGGGGGTTTTCCGCCGGAGCCGCGGCTCCCCGAGCCGCATTCACATTCCTGCCGCGAGCGCACTTGTCAGCCGAGCTGTCAGTGCCGCCGTAATGGGGCCACGGCGGTCACTGGTGTTGGGAGTAAACACAGCCCGAGCTGAGAAAACAAGAGCAGAGCCCCCGAGCTACCCGGCACGGCTGCGAAGCCCCGCCGGGGAGGGAGTGCCCGGGCTCCCCCCAAAAAAACAGCCCGGAGGGGATGGGGGGCACTGCCGGCACCCCCGGGATGTGACTCTGCGGGGTTGTTGGGGATGGCTTGCGGCTGCTCGGGGACTTCCAGCACAAAGCTGCGGCCGGTTCTGGTTTTTTTTAACTTAAAAAACCCCAAAACCTGGAGTTTTGCACATCCCGGAGCCTGCGGGGTCTGTTTGGGGTGAGGGTGCGGCTTCTTTGTCACCCTTCAGCATCTCCTGCCACCTCCCAGCGGTGTCACCGGGACCCGAGGGGACACCTGGGGCAGGTGGGACGGAGCCAGGCCGGCAGCAACCCCGGGAGCGTGCGGGGCTTGCACGGAGACCGGGGGGACCCTGGGGCCGCAGCCCCGAGGAGGAGGAGGAGGAAGAGGAAGAGCAGCAGCTCCGGGAATCCTCAGCGCCGCTTCTTCCTTTGGGAATATCCCCCCCAAATTCCCTCTCAACAAAGGCGCTGAAAAGCCGCGGATTTGGGACAAAGGAAGGGAACGCGGCCGTGCCCCATCTCCCGCTCCATCCCTCACCCCCGAACCCACGGGTGCTGCTTCCCCCGCTCCCCATCCCCGGCGCGGTTCATTCACAGCCACGAACCCGAAAAAAAAAAGCTCCAAACGGCACCGAATATTCCCTGCGGCCGGGGAGGGGAGGGGAGGGCGGCGGGGCAGGTTTTTTTATCCTCCCCCAAACCCCGAGCGGCGAAATATTGGGGTCACTCCTCCTTTGAAATCCCCCGCGGCCCTTTCTTCCCATTAAACCCGCTCCCAGCTCAGAAGTTTTTTTTTTTCCCCGCCCTCCCCCCACCGTTTTGTTTTTTTTTTTTTTTTTTTTGGTGGTGTTTTGTTGCCTTTTTTTTTTTTTTTTTTTTAATTTAATAATAAAGCATCTCAGATCTCGGAGCTGCAACTCATCTCACACCTAAGCGAGATTGCGTTTTGCACAAGCCTTTCAGCTGTTTTCTCAATCTCTCCTCTGTCTCATTCTCAATTCAGGCAGTTGCTATAGGTATGTTTTAATCCCCAGCATGGTAGATTTTAATTAGTCTTTGTACAGATGGCCAATTAACATTCATTACTTTTGCCTTGAGCGATTAATTATGAGTTTGGGTAAGAAGGGGAGACGCAGACAGGAAAGATGGGCAGGTGAATAAAAAAAGGATTTTAATCAGAGTTTGGGAATTTATTTCTTTTTTCCCCCCCCGTTCTGATTTATATATATATACACAGGCACATGGGAAGAGGAGGGAACAGAGCGAATTTCGTTCCCAGAGAACCCGGAGCCGCGGGAACGGCATCTCCAGCCGGGGATGCTGCGGGGATTCGGGGCTCCCACCCATCCAAACCCCGAGAAACTCCCCGGGTGCTGGAGTGACCCCGCCGTGCCCGGATTTGGGTGCCCGAGCATCCCCGGCCTCGGGGCTGGGCACAGCCGGGCCAGCTCCGTGCGCAGGACGCGATTGTCCCCATCGCGAGCCCCGGTGACACGTCGCTAATTCTTCCTAATTGATTTTTCACGCCGCTGGGAGGGAGAACGGTGACATCCAACAAGAGAGGCCCCGATGTCGCGGCTTTGCTGCGGCGTGAAAGGGGCCGGCGGCTCCCCCCCGCCCCGGAGCCCGGATGCCTCCGCCGGGGCCGGGTATCCATGGTGAGCCCTGCCCCGAGCCTTTCCCCGGGCCGCTGCTCCGTGCCAGCCGCTCCCGGAGCTGTTCGGGAGAACAGCGGAGCCTCTCGGGCCGCTCCTCCGTGCCCCCCGTGCCCCCCGTGCCCGGCTCGGATCCACCCCCCGGGACTCGGGGGAGGCTTTCCCCCGGGGCTGGGCTCGCTCTGGGGTTCGGTCCCGGCCCCGCTCGGTTCTGCCGGGGAGAGGGAGGAGCAGGAAGGGCCCGGAGAGGAGGGGAGGTGGCTGTTGTGACCGCGGCAGGTGGGGAGGTGTCACCTGCGTCCCGCCGTGGGGTGGGGGTGGTTGTGTCACCTGAGTGATGGAGGGGTGGGTGGCTGTGTCACCTGGATCCCGGCACAATCCCTGGGTGGCTGTGTCACCTGGATCCCAGTGTGTTCTATGGGTGGCTGTGTCACCTGGATCCTGGCACAATCCCTGGGTGGCTGTGTCAACTGGATCCCTGTATTCCCAGGGTGCCTGTGTCACCTGGATCCTGGCACAATCCCTGGGTGGCTGTGTCACCTGCATCCCAGAATGTTCCCAGAGTGGCTGTGTCACCTGGATCCTGGCACAATCCCTGGGTGGCTGTGTCACCTGCATCCCACAGTGTTCCCAAGGTGCCTGTGTCACCTGGACCTCGGAATGCTCCCAGAGTGGCTGTGTCACCTGGATCCCAGTGTTCCCAAGGTGGCTGTGTCACCTGGATCTCAGTGTTCCCAGGGTGGCTGTGTCACCTGGATCCCAGTGACATTCCTGAGTGGCTGTGTCACCTGCATCCTGACACAATCCCTGTGTGGCTGTGTCACCTGGACCTCAGAATGTTCCCAGAGTGGCTGTGTCACCTGGATCCCAGTGTTCCCAGGGTGGCTGTGTCACCTGGATCCTGGCACAGTCCCTGAGTGGCTGTGTCACCTGGATCCTGGAGTGTTCCCAAGGTGGCTGTGTCACCTGGATCCTGGCACAGTCCCTGGGTGGCTGTGTCACCTGAGTCCCAGAGGGGTGGGTGGCTGTGTCACCTGGACCTCAGAATGTTCCCAGGGTGGCTGTGTCACCTGGATCCTGGCACAATCCCTGGGTGGCTGTGTCACCTGGATCCCAGAGTGTTCCCAAGGTGGCTGTGTCACCTGGATCCTGGCACAATCCCTGGGTGGCTGTGTCACCTGGATCCCAGAGTGTTCCATGAGTGGCTGTGTCACCTGGATCTCAGAATGTTCCATGAGTGGCTGTGTCACCTGGATCTCAGAATGTTCCCAGGGTGGCTGTGTCACCTGGATCCCAGAGTGTTCCATGGATCCCAGTGTTCCCAGGGTGGCTGTGTCACCTGGATCCCAGAGTGTTCCCTGGGTGCTCCCCCACCCTGTGCAGCTCCCATCCCACCTCTGAGCCTGCCCGGGGCTCAGAGCAGCCCTGGCTGCCCTGCAGCCCCAAATCCCGGCTGGGCACCCCCCAGGAGCCACCAACACCTCCTCCAGGAGCTTCACCCCACCTCTGCCACCCCAGGAACCGGCACGACCGGGACCAGGCTGTGCCCTCAGCTCCCTTCCCCCCCAGCTGAGAGCACCCAAACCCCTCCGGGCACCTCGGGGCTCCCTCGGGGGTGGGGCAGAGGCTGCGGGGAGGCCGGGCTGGGCTCCGTCCCCCACCTGCAGAGCCGTGGCAGGGTATGGCCCTCCGGGGAGCGTGTGCCATGGAAATGTGCACATTTCCTAAAAGCAATATGGAGCAGCTAAATATACCGCTCACAAATCTGTTTACACTAATAATGGCTGGGAGCCTGCCATCCATATGACTGCACGGAGCCATTGATTCAACAGAAAATTTCGCTGCAGATCCCCGTGCAGGAGGAAGAAATTCGCCGAGATTTATACTGATTTTTTTTCCCTTTATTTTTGGGGTTTTTCGCCTTTTTTTTCCCTTTATTTTTGGGGTTTTTCCCCCTTTTTTTCCCTTTATTTTTGGTTTTTCCCCCTTTTTTTTCCCTTTATTTTTGGGGTTTTCCCCCTTTTTTTCCCCTTTATTTTTGGGGGGTTTCCCCTTTTTTTTCCCCTTTATTTTTGGGTTTTCCCCCTTTTTTTCCCTTTATTTTTGGGGTTTTTCCCCTTTTTATTTCCTTTATTTTTGGGGTTTCTCCTCTTTTTTTTCCCCTTTATTTTTGGGGGTTTTCCCCTTTTTTCCCTTTTATTTTTGGGGTTTCCCCCTTTTTTTTCCCTTTATTTTTGGGGGTTTTCCCCTTTTTTTTCCCCTTTATTTTTGGGGGTTTTCCCCTTTTTTTCCCTTTATTTTTGGGTTTTTTCCCCTTTTTTTTTCCTCTTTATTTTTAGTTTTTTTCCCCATTTTTTCCCTTTTTTGGGGGGTTTTTCCCCCTTTTTTTCCCCTTTATTTTTGGGGTTTTTTTCCCTTTTTTTTCCTGCTTGTGGGGGAAGGAGGGGCAGGGAGCTGTTGGCACCTTTGGCACGGCCAGGCTGGCGGTGGCTCTGCCCACCCCTCATCCCCTGTCCCCCCCGGGGGTGGTGGATCCTCAAACAACTCCAGGATTTTCCCAGCACAGCCTCCGGGGCTCAATAAACACAATATTTACCCATTTCCCACCCAAAGGACGGGTCCGAGGCAGCGTTTTGGCGCCGCTCTCTTTCCCATTTTTTTAAAAAAAAAAGAAAGAAAGAAAAAGAAAGGAAAAAAAAAAAAAAGAAAAAAAAAAGGAAAAAAAAAAAGAAAAAGAAAAGAAAAAAAAGGGGAAAAAGAGAAGAAAAAATTTTAAAAAAGGGGAAAAAAAAATCCCCTCCGGAATTGGCAGCTCGTGGCGTATTAATGGAAATGCTGCAGACTTGGCTCCCGCTCACCCTCCCCAAACATAATGTTAAATGGCAGCCCGGCGCTATAGCAGTCATTTACATATGGTGCTTATAGACGCCAAACTTATTAACACAATAAAACTGCTGCCGCCAGGAGCTTTCCTGCCTATTTTTTTCCTCTCCGGGAAGAATGTCAGTGTTGGAAGCACCTTAGGGGCCTGGTATGGAAACACCCGGCGGTGCCTTTCATATGGCAGCGGCAAAATAAATAAAATGACTCAGCCAGGGGCCCCCTCCGACCACTCGGGAGGGGGGGATGAGCGGGTTTGGGAGGTTTGGGATGCACCGGGATCGGGCAGAACGCCCTGGATTTGGGATTCACCGGGTTGGGAGGTTTGGGATCCACTGGGTTGGGAGATTTGGGATTCACCGGGTTGGGAGGTTTGGGATTCACCGGGTTGGGAGGTTTGGGATTCACC
>JADMLD010001176.1:0-28926 GCA_017589585.1 Phylloscopus whistleri
GTTAAAAAAAAATCACAATTACAGCTGTTTGCATGTTTTTTTCTACTGCTATCCACCAAGAGATCGTCCATCCCTTGACTAAAGTCTGGAGACAATTTAAGCAGACACATGATACAAGTACCAAGAACTTGAAAACTTTTCAGTAGAAATAGATTATTTTGACAGAGTGCCTTGTATCTGAAAAAGATCATCAATAATGTTCTGGAATAGCAGTACCTTTTAATGAAAGGTATTTATCTTTTTCTCACTGATCATTATAAGTTTACACCTCTCAAACATTTGTATGACAGCGCTATGTGCTATTGAAAATTATACGTCTCATTCTGCAAAGAGGATAAAATATTTTCTGATATTCCTCAAGTCTTTGATTTTCTAACAAGTAGGGTTTCTTTCAAGATTTTTCTTCAAACCAATCAGGGCTAAGAAATTATGACAGTTTTATAGTGCTAAGACATAAATGACAGCAAAATGGAGATGGGATTTGCACATACAATAGATGTCTTGTCTGTTTATCTATTATCTCCCTGTCTATCTATGGATCCATCTGAAAATGAGAAGAAAACAGATACACTGGTACATGCTTCAGTTTATATTAACAATGAGTGTGTAAATTCAAGACACACAGAGACCTGACTTCAGTAGCTTCCATCTGCCAGACTGAACCTCTATACACAGTGTGCCAGCCCATCCTCTAGTCATCCTCCTGTAAAGACAGGTTGAGAAAATTTGGCTTACTAAAGCTGGAGAAAAGAAGGCTCCAGGGAAACCTTAGAGCTGCCTTCCAGTGCCTAAAGTGGGCTTGTAAGAATGATGGGGACAGATTTTAGAAGGACCAATAGTGGTAGGACAAGAGACAAGGGATTGAAACTCAAAGAGAGTTGATTGAGACTAGACATAAGAAGGAAATATTTTACTATGAGTATGGTGAAACACTGGAACAGATAGCCCAGAGAAGTTGTGGATGCCCTATTTGTTGGAAGTTTTCAAGAACAGGTTGGATGGAGCTTTGAGCAACCTGTTCTGGTTGAAGAATTCCCTGACCATTTCAGGGGAGGGTGGACTAAATTCCATTCTTCTTTGATTTAATTATTTTATACTTCTTTCTTTGTTCTTTCAGATTTTTTTTTGATATATGAAAATTCATGGTTATATTCTGAGAATAAAAATATTCTAAGAAGGTTGAACTGTCCGTATAGTAAACAGGAAAACCTTAAAACCTGCAAAGGTGGATTCATTCTTCATCTAATTACAATACTAGTGACAATGATGATACAATGATGATTAATACTACTACTACTAATAATAATAATAATTCCTTACCTTCTATTAATTTTATTTGGTATTTTACTGAGTATTAGAATACTTGAAAGTATTGACCCATTTTAAGAGGATTAATTCTTTTAGTAGTAATATATAAGACAAATATGACAACGCTTTTAAATTTGGAACAACATTCTGGGCACTTAATTCAGTCCTTTATTGGACAAGATTTGTAACTCCCATTAAAAAATCTGTAAGAAAAAAATGTGTTGGAACGGGGTCTTGCAGTTTATCCTAGTCTAATTCATTTAGTTCAATTAAATTACTTTCTACCTCAGAAAGAATACCAATTACGATTATTTTCTTCTCTAGAAGGCAAAGTATTTACTTAATGGTGATGAAATTTGAGTTGCAGACTGCAAACATTTGTGCCATGTTTTCTTTCTTGTGAAATTATATTTTGCAAAGAATAGGGCTGCCAGATCTGATATTTAAAGAAGTGCAATGAGTCAATATGTTGCATGGTTATTAGATTCACCACTAATGGACAAACTGGAAAAAATTGTTTGATATGTCAGAAAGTATGCTTCACTCAGCAGTAGACCAAAAATACCTACTGTATTTGCCAGGTGACTGGAATGAAAAGAGCAAAGAATTAAAGGTTAAACTTCAGGGAGTTGCTACTTATGTTCAAATAAAGATTTTACATTTTTAAAGGAAATTGCAGTGCTGTAAAGACTAAGAATCTGTGACCTATGACAGATGCAGGTTAAGAGAGTGCACCACAGAAAATACGAGAACAAAATGATGTATAAAAATTTTGGTTGCTTCTGTGATCTTATTTGCCTAGTTATCTAAGCAGTAACATTAATTAGAAGCTGCATATTTTTCACATTAACTTATTAAATGACATCTCTGGATGCTTTCACTAGGAAATGATTATTGATGTCAAATAGTGTACAATGTTCTCTTCATAAATGCCTGAGTCTATCAGATGTGTTTAAAAACAATTCATGGTTTTGGGGTTTTTTTTTTGTCTAATGAATCAGAAGAATTTATTTAACCTTATTATTTCAAGTTAAGGATAACCTTTTAAATTAATGATTTCAAAGCTTATACTTCTGTACATGCCTGAAAGGTGTGTACCACCTGCTTTTGTATGACATAGTTTCCTTACTCTTCACTAGAAGTGCAGAGTTTTCAGAGGTTTTATAGGACTAACATGCTTGGTTATCTTCAGTTTCTCTTCAGTGGTCTTTAATGGCCATGAGGTTGGGGTAAGGTCCTGTGAAGTGTGGTCAACACTGAAAGCTAAGATTAGCTTTTCCAAATACACTATTTGGTAGCACTGAACACTGTTCCAGTACAGGTTTGCAATAATATAGAGAGAATTTTCTTGTGTGATAAAAAAACTATTTGTCAATATTTTGATGTATTTGGTTTACATTGTTATAGTTTATGCAAGGATTTAGTAACTGGGGAGAGCTGCAGGGGTGGGTTTTTTGAGAAGGGGTCAGGATGTGCCCAGTGCTGAACACAGGTGGTTCCAGAGGCTCCAATGGACCCATTGCATGGCACAACTAAATGTCACAGTCAAGGTGGTACTTTTCTATTATAATGCAACAACAACAACAAAAGGTACCCAGGAGTCAGAGAAACAACCCTATGAACAGCAAGGTAAGAGAAGGAGGAGGGGGAGGAGCAGCTCCAAGAAATGTAGATGTTCTCTAGCAGCCCATAGAGAGGACCGAAATGGAGCAGGTATTTCCCTCCAGTGCATGGAGAGGACCACACTGAAAGAAATAACTACACTGCAGTCCGTGAAGGGCCCATTCTGGAGCAAATTTCTGACAGTGACTGCAGTCCATGCAGAGAATTCATGACGGAGTAGACTCATCCCAAAGAACGGTGATCTGTGGGAAGGACCCACCCCAGAGAAAGGGAAAGTAGGAGGAGCAGGAAGGGCAGAGAGGAAGTGTTACAAACTAAACATAATCCAACATCTCTCCTCCTTCATGTGCTACCTGGGAAGCATCAGAAGCAGGGAAGGAGATTGAGAACATGGGAATGAAGTAGTGAAGTTCCATCTGTGTAAAACTGGTGAGGGTGACAGGAAGGTTTTAGTTTTTTGTCTTTTTTCTCACCATCCAACTCTATGTTAATTGGCAATATATTTTCTTTTTCCAAGTCAAGTCTGTCTTGCCTGTGATGGAAATTGTAGGTGTTCTTTCTACCTTTATGTCATCCATTAACTTTTTAATCTACTTCTCTCATCCTGTTGAAAAGGATGGATTGGAGGATCTGGTAGCTTATCAATGTTAACTAACCACACTGGTGAAAAATATTGTAACAGACAACACGCAAAATGTTAGTTAGATTTTGGATGTGTATGGTGTGAAAAACAAACAAACAAACAAAAAAAGCTGGCCAGAATCCTTACCCTTGTCTCTAGCCTGTTTAAGTCAATGAGCGGGGAACTTTTGATAGGATTTAAAAATTATGTATTGCTTGCAAGAAATTATATACGACAACTGGCATACTGGTCTGTGCCTGCCACTATATATTTTCACTGCCTTATATTGACAATAGTTTAGTTGTTCTTTGTTTGGTTGGTTTTTTTTGCTTGTTTTGTTTGTTTGTGGTTTTGTGGGTTTTTGTTTGTTTGTTTGTTTGTTGGGGTTTTTTTCCACTTCTTTATCATCTCATCATGTCTGGGTTCAGTTCTGAGTTTTTTACTACATTAATTCAACAGTGCCAAATACTAATGAAAATAAACCTGGTTAGATGTTTGATATATTTCTGACAAGGTAAAAAAGCTAAACAAACCAGTAATATTTCTTTCTACTAGGAAGAAAAGGATTCAGATTTGAATATAGAGGTACATATTTAAAATAAATACTTTTTATTTGTCTTAGCGAATTAAAAGTATCAAAAATGGAAAAATGCCAAGTTCTATTAAGGAGGAGAAAGAGATGAATGTGACTACTCTATTCACCGAGAAAAAAAAAATAAAGTACATTTGACTACATATTAAACTCAATTGCATCAAGGGGAAGTAATGACATTCCCAGAAGCCATTAAGTGAAAAGCCACACTATATATTAAGTTCATAGTACAGTACTTATTTTAAACTGCTTGCATAAATTAGTTCATTAAAATATGCTTTGTTGGAGATGCCAGAATTTATAAGCACTGGGGGATGAAAAAGCTAAGTATGAAGACTAGGAAATAAATCAATAAATGGTTTAGAGAGTTTCTACTCCTTGTGATCTTTGAAAGAAATATTGATAAATACTCTTCAGTTATGACAAACTATATAAAATTATATGTAATGTTTTGTATGGTTGAACGAAGAAACATGGGTTGTTTGGTTGTTTCTTCTTAATGTATGTATGTTTTCTTGGAATTGTTGTTTCCAGAGAAGAGAGGCGATCCAAAACTTATTTAACATTTAATTAAGAGTAATGTTCTTTCAGGGAAAAAGAAAAAAACAAAGGCAAAGATAATTTTATTGCTTTGCTTTGGCTAAAACATTTTTAAGTACAACGATAGCAATAAACCCAACGTGACCTGCTTCCTGATAGTTTCTCTTTGGCAGACTTCATCAGATGCTTGAGAATAATGTGTAAATCCAGGTACATCTGAAATGCAAGTCATCACAAAGATATTTTTGCATCAGGTATTTCAGGTGATTGGCTAAAAGCCTCTAGAGGTACTTGTCTCTTCCATCTGACTATGGAAGGAGCGTACATAACTAGATAATCTGCAGAACTCTAACATAGCTAATATTACAAGAAATTCATAGTATTCTACTTGTACCTCACCTACAATGAATTATAACTTCTCCCAGCCCCTCTGGCGAGTTTCAATAAAACTGGACATCTCAGCTAGTGCTTATAAAGTTTGATTTTGACTCTTTAAAGAGTATGCATGAACAAAAAGATCCATATAGAAATTAAACCAGAATCCTGACCAATTTTTCTGACAATAATTAATTATGTACTGCAAAAGGAATGGAAGCACACTACCCATAACTCTCAAAGTACACTTAAGAATTATCAGCACCATTTGTGGTTTTGTGCTATTGCCAAAACCAAAAAATGAATGAGGTTTCCTTGACAGTTTTTCCTTTACAGGAAAACAGAATACAAATGAATTTTGATTCAGACATTTGGCTTTATGTGCAGAATTAATTATTTTCCTTAAAATTAATCTTTGTTCCAGAAATGTTGTTTAACAAGATATGTCTTCCTTGTCTGACTTGAATGTTGAGTTTTAATCTCTGTACCACTTTATATGTCATGTACAAAATGTATATTAATTTGCAGAGAAGGAGACCAAACACTGAGAATGCAGAAGCCAGATACTCAGTAGTTTTTAAATACATAGCTTTCTTGTGTTTCAGTAACAATTTTCAAATCTACCTGCATATATTACTTGGAGACCAATTACAAAGTTTTAAATGTAAGAAAGTTATTTGTGATTAATAAAAGATAAGAAATGTATACCCAAAAGAATTAATGAATGAAACAGAGAAAGATTATGCTGCTTTGAAATTAAATTAGCTAAGAGCTTTAGTTATTTGCCACCTTAGATTTATTAGGGGGAAAAAAAAAGAAAAGAAACACAGTAAAATTTATCAGAGATTTATATTTGAAAAGAAAAAAAATACAATTTCATTCTGGTGACTTTAGTGACAGCTGTGGAGCTCAGAGAAAAATCATAAAGATTACATTAATTCAACCCACAAAATAATATGTATATTCTCTCAGATACACCTTCTTATTTTAAGAGAATAGAGAAAAAAGACCTCTGTAATAAGGATATAATCGAATTTGAAGAAGATATTTTAACATAAGGGGACAATGGAGGAACTTATTTATCTCAGCAGTGGTGACATGTTAAGGTGACAAATCTTTGGTAGAACTCTCGGACTGCTTAGGTTTATAGAGACGCTCAAATGGCTCTCTTAGGATTCAGTGAATCTCCTGGGGAGCTCAAGTAGTTGAAATTAGAGGCCTGAAAATTTAATTGCTCGTGTTGGATCAATCTTACTTTATAGGTGAAGCAAGTATAATGATACATTCCTATATATTTTTGATATTTAAGGGTCCAAACACCTTTGCCCCTTACTTCTTGGTAGTCATCTAAAATTGAAAACTGTTGGTGCAGACCATTTCCTGACATAGTTCTGGATTGATAGCGAGGGTGGCTTCTGTGAGAGGATGCCAGGAACTTCCCCAGGCCAGACACAGTTGGCTTCAGGCAGCTAAACTATGGAAACATCACAGAACATAACTGAACACATGAGACAAGCTGGTGGTCCCTCAGAGAAAAAAAAAAAAAAATTAAGAAAGCATTAAATTACTTTATGGAGGGAGGAGGGGAAAAATGAGTGAGATGGCAATGAAAATAGACTGAGAAGTTCTTGCCTAGAGAGGACAATTTCAATACTCTTTTATCAAGTCAGTTTAAGTGGTCTTAGTGTATGCATTTTTATGGACCACACTTAACTAAACCACTGAATTAATTCAGCTTAATGGTAATTATTTTTAAATAGGATATGCTCCTATAATTTTAATAAACTACCTTATGATCCTATTAATGTCTTTGTTGACAGTTAAGGGACAGAAAATTGCGTCACTGAAAGAGAAAAGATTTCTGGAGGTGGGAGGAAGAGCAGAAATGAATCAGTTCTCTTGCTGAAAAAAACCCCTTTTAACACCATAATCAGTAACTTCTCTTTTTCCTTTTCCTTTTCTTTTCCTTTTCTTTTCCTTTTCCTTTTCTTTTTCTTTTTCTTTTTCTTTTTCTTTTTCTTTTCCTTTTCCTTTTCCTTTTCCTTTTCCTTTTCCTTTTCCTTTTCCTTTTCCTTTTCCTTTTCCTTTTCCTTTTCCCTGGCCTTTTCCTGCTTCCTTTTCCTGTTTTCTTTTCTCCTTTTTTTTTTTCTGTCTTTCTGCTTTCTTTTTTCTTCTAACATCCTGAAAAAATAACATCTTTTGTGATTTGAGATAAAAATGAGATGAAGAGCACAGATATGTCTTTGGAAGATAACAGGGAAAACTTTTTTTTTTTTTTTCCTAGCAAGTGCGCAGCAGTGCATAAAGTCTTCTCACTGATTTCTCAGTTTCAACCAGATGTGACAGGAGGACTGCCATCTCATTGATAAATTTCTCTTATGGAAATGCAAATCTGCACTACAGGAAAACAATTGAATACTATCAACTGTGGGATTGTCAGAAGTAAGGCTCTTTGGCTCATTTCAAAACAGTATTGGATCCATTGAAAATCACCTCCAAACTATCCTGCAAAATAAACAACAAACTCAGGAAAGTGAGATACTTATCTATTTATGCTTATTCTTACTTTTCTGGAGAAAAAAAAAGGTCAAACATTTACTTACAAAATCACATCCAGTAGAAGCTTCAGCAAGTTCAGTATCTTATTAAAAACTTGCAAGTAATACCAGAGAAACTAATTAAAGCCTAAGGGATACAGAAATCACTGTGTATAAATATGCAATTAGCAAAAGTGTTTTAAAATATCCCAGTAATGCATCATGTTTCCCTTGTAATTACAAAAAATTCACAAAAGCAGCAGTAAGATAGCTAATATTTCTGTACTGTACATTTTAAGTTAAGAATGTTGATATCAAATAAAAATGTCAATGCTTCTTTCATTCTATCTTGCAAGAGAAAGTTGGATATTAATATCATATCCTTTTTATCTCTATGTCACTGATTTAAAAGCTAATACTATGAGAATCACAATTAGTAATTAAAAAAATCCTGATCATGATAAAGTTATAGCTATTTTTTTCCTGGGAAAAATTATAATATGTTTATAAATGAAAGGAGCAAAATGCAAACTTCTGGCATAATTCAGAACCTGCAATAATCTTCTTTAGCAAGAAGAAAGTCATGGTCCATGTTCACCAGTGAAAAGAGAAATACAGAAAATATATTGCACTGTGCCTACTTAAATATACGGCATGTCCAAAAGCCAGAGTATGTAAACTTAGAAGAAGTAAAAACCAAGCAGAAAAGTCATTCAGTAGTGCTTTAAAATTTTATATTGTATAATTTAAATATGTTTCCTTATTGAAGAAAAAGGTCACTGACTATTGGCTGAGACTTAACTCACAGGCAGTGGCAAGTTACACAAATTTTTGTGCATAAGTGTCCAAATCAGAGACTTCTCACAACTACTGTGGCTTCAGGTTGGCTCCAACACAAGGAAATTTGAGGCAGTGCAGTCCCAAATCTGCTTGAAATGCAGCTATTTCTGGAGCACATGTTGGACTCATGGGAGATAAGGTTCCAGTAATACAGACACCAGCTTTGGACACATTCCTAATGTTACAGAAGCTTTTATTGACTTGCATCATACCTCTATAAGGTTTTTATTCAGCTAACACAGACAAAATTCTGAAGATTTAAGATTCGTGTTATTGATATTTCACAAATTGAAAGCTGATGAAAGATGGCGTATTGCACCATCAGAGAATTGAAGCACCAGAACTTTGAAACCACGTATATTTTACAGATTACACCCTGAATTCAGCCCATGAGTGCATCAAAGTCCATTGAAAGCAAAATATTTCTCTGTATGGATTTTTGTAAACTGGTCCTGAGACAGGAAATTTGATGACTAACAAATTTGGTGTTCTGTAAAATAACATATTTTCTGTGTTGTAAAATTGGACAACTAAATATATAATACTGATAAAAATGAAAATAAACTTATTTATTTTTACTTTTTCCTTCTTTACTGACAGATTTTGGATTGGGGAGCTCTAGGTTCACCTATCAAATTCTGACATAACCAATCTCACAACCTTGATGTAGGTTCTTTTCTTATAGGAGTTTTATTCAATTCAATTCACTGATGCTCATGATGCATTAAAGTTTTTCACTTTGTGTAATTCATAAAATGAAAAAAAAAAGCAGAAATGGAAAAATTTGGAAGTGTCTATGGTACTTGAGGAGGAAAAGTACAAAAGCTAAAGGCCTTATAATCATGAAACAGTATTAAAAATATTTCCCACATTCAGGCCACAATTCTTACACAACATTTCCCTGTGGGGCATTTTGACCCACAGTTGCTACCCTGAAAGAGTAGAATCTGAAGGGGTTGACAAGCTACCTGTTCCCAAAGCTGATTCACCTCTAATTTTTTTTTTTTTTTTTTTTTTTTTTTTAGCAACCATGATGAAAATAATCTCTCCAAGAAAATACAATAACAGTGTCCATGGCCTTTGGTTGATTGTCAGAAGACAGAAAGAGCAACTCAAAGACCCACAAGTCGGGTGTTCCCTGAAAGAAACTTGTTCTTTCACACTAGAATTTACTCCTTTGAACATTCTATGCCCATAGACCTTTCCAATGATCTAAAGGGGCCCTTGGGGCTCACGTGAACCAAGTTACCCTGAAACATCACAGAAACTACATTTAGGCCTTATACCTACATTCTGAATTTGCCTAAATTTACAAGCAAATTTCTTCTCATAGTATCAATTGTTCAAATTATATATAAGGAGACTCAAACCTCATTCTAATTTATTGAAATAACAGATATCCCCAGCTTCAAATGCAGTGGGAATACAGGCACAGTGCAATTACTAAAAAGAAAAACAGTATTTTCTAAAGCATAAAGAGTCTGTAAATCAGAAGCTTATTTTTGAAATTATTAAGTCAGGAGACAATGAAAAAAGTTTCATGAATTTTGGTAGAAGCCCATGAATCCTGATTTTAGCCTATGATTTTTAGTTCAAATCTATTTCTAGGTGCAATTTATTAAGGAATATCGAATATTTCAATGACATGAAAAAAGACAAAAGCTCTGAATAGAATTTACATTTAGCCTGGATGCCAATTGCACATTATCATATATTATCTTTTTGACATGAGTGATATGTTTCACAGGAACACAATGATCAGATGACTGCAATATTTCAACATAACCTTAAAAAGGAGAAAGAGGAATTTAAATTTCATAGTGCTTTTACATAGCTTGTTGAAGACTTTATTTTCTTTTTAAAAATAATATTTATATAGCAGAGAATTATATTCTTTTCTCAGGAAGCAGACGTGATAATTTTCTCCTTCGTATTTCATATTTATATTTCTAAAGAAATATGGAAGAAAATATTTTTACTCATCTTCCATGTAAACCACAAGATTTTCTTTCTTTTTTTTTTTTTCCTTTTAATAAAATCTATGAAAAGAATAATAAAGGTATTTAATCTTTTACTGTGTTGTTGAAGTTTCTGGATATTGGTTTGAAACACGCATTTCATGTCACACCATTTTTTTTTTATCTTGTCATTATTTCTGCTATATTGCTCAATTCAGATGTATAACATGAATCTAAGTAATAAATATGACATGACCTTGGTAGAAAAAAGGTTTTACGTCTCTTGCAGATCTGTGAATAAAAAAGACTTTATCACATACTTATATCTAACTGCAAATCTCATATTAGAACTGATTGAAAGAAAATATTTAAACATTATTTATAAGAATACTTGAAAATTTTGTCTGCAAAATAACTTCCTAAGAGAAAAATAATCAAGTTTTTTTTTTTTAAATATGTACTCTATATAATAAGAAAAAAATGTCTCATATCCTGTTGTCTCTTGTCTATTGACATATCTGAGAGGCAACTCTTATTCACTACTTCAGTTTCTGTTGACATTACAGAAAAAACTGTTTTACTTTACTAATACTTCAGTGAAAATCTGAAAAAAGTTTCAGTAA
Source organism: Phylloscopus whistleri (assembly GCA_017589585.1). Taxonomy (NCBI): domain Eukaryota; kingdom Metazoa; phylum Chordata; class Aves; order Passeriformes; family Phylloscopidae; genus Phylloscopus; species Phylloscopus whistleri. The sequence continues at coordinate 11,019 of JADMLD010001176.1, forward strand.
GACACAAGGTTAGTCACATATTAACAAAACAACACATTAAGGGATCTTGAGAAGTCAGGAAGAAATATCTGCTGCTACATTGTGTGCCACATCCTCTCTGACTATGGATGCTCCTGTAAGGTCCTGCAGTGTTGCCAGAAACAGTTGAGGTCTCCCTTGGGCAGCCACTCAGTGAAGAAACTATCCCTACTATTACTCAACTTACGTGATAGTTTCTCTGTGCAAGATAATTTCATTCGTTTTAGACACCTTTCCTAAATCTAAATGATAAATCAGATAAATTTTGTTAAAATGGGTTTTAATTTGAAGCCCCTAAATTCAGAGAGGAAGAATGGGAACTAACAGTTTCTCTTTCTGAATGAAATGCTAAGGAATTGTGAATAGTGAAATGTAAATATTAGTAACTGCATTTAATATTTTTGATGTACAGTGGTGTTGCCATCTGCCAAAGTATTTCTGCTTGCCATAAGCATAGCTAAAAAAGGCTGATTGTAACAAGTACAAACTCATATTTGCTGCACTCCAACAGTTTTTGTTTGCACTTATTAATTTCCAGCTTTATTTTTTTACTGTGCTTTTAGGTAATGGTGCTCAGAATTATTTTCTGACCGTTTTAAAAAGCTGTTTCATTTCAGATGCACCTAGTTCACAGTACTTTGTTATTCATGCTCTTCTAAGAATTTTCTTGAAGTGTAATGCTGCTAATTGCTTGCTGAGAATTTAGGCATTTATTTCAGAGAATCCTTAAGCTTAGTAAAGGAATCCTCTTTATAATGCATTCAGTTAACACAGATAAGGACAACATAGAAATTCAATAGAATAAGTTTATAAAATAAAGCAAAAGATATAAAATAAAACAAGACATATAAATAAAATAAAGTCTAGAGATTTTTAAAGTAACTGGGTAGCAATGGCTTTAAAAGGATGAGAGAGAGAGAGAGAGAAAGAAAGAGAGAGAGAGAGAGAGAAAGAAAGAAAGAAAGAGAGAGAGAGAGAAAGAAAGAAAGAAAGAAAGAAAGAAAGAAAGAAAGAAAGAAAGAAAGAAAGAAAGAAATCAGAAGGAGAAGTTGAAGTAGTTGCATTCTTAGTGAAAGAGATTAGAAAAAACTAGAAAATTCTCTTTCATAAGTGGAACATAAAACCTGTCCAAAAAATTGTAAAGCCATAAGGCTGTACAAAAAAATTAGTGAGCAACTAGCAATAGGCATTAAAACTAATAATAAAGACTTCTTCTAGCACATCAGAAATGGAAGGTTTTGAAGAGAGATGGTGGGATTGACAGATGATCATTTCAAAAAAAGAACATTAAAGGAAAGATAAAACATAATAGAAATGCTAGATGAATTATTTGTATTAACGTTCACAGCAAGTGAGTTTAGGCAGATTATTATTCCACATCACTGTCTTTATTGGGTAGGATATAATAAAATGCCATACACTAATTCATTAGCAGTATACTTTTAGAGCATGTCAATAAAAAGCATAGAACTAAGTTATTTCAAGCAAAAATTCTAAGATAAATCAAATATGAAATTACAAAACTATTAACTGGTATGTTAATTATCACCTAAATTTGCCTTATTTTCAAATGATAAGTAGGAAACAAGTAAGAAAACAATTTTTATAAAAGGTTTCAGTCTAGATGTGAGGAACAGACGTGTATGGAAAACAAGGAAAATTGGTTTATGATATAATGCAAACCAGAATTTGTTTATAAATGGAGAAGCAGAAGATATGGGAAGAATACTAATTTTTATATCAAGAAGTTATGTTTTAACAGTTTTTCAGAGCTCTCTAAAGTAGTCACTAAGCATTCAGATAAGCCTGAGTTTGATAGAATGAGCTTGGATTTTCAAAAACTTTTGACTTTTAAAGTTACTCTTATAAGGCACCAGAAAATTAAACTAGGAATTATTAGATGTAAAATATATTTCCTTCTCACCAAATAGTAACTCTATTGCAGGAAAAAAAGGGAAAGAATGGAAAATTTCAGTGATAAAAAGAAGCTTTAGTGGTGATCTGTACTGAAAATTGTCCTGTTCATCATACATATAAAATTATGTAAAAAATTAAGACAAATTGCAAAGAATAGTTCTACTGTTACAACAGCGAGTCTAAATATTATGTTTTTGAACTAATAAAAACTAAAATAATCTATGATAAAATGAACAGATGAGAAGAAAATTACATTAATTTAGATTATGGATATGTAGAGAAAAGCATTTTTAACTGTTCTTACTGCAGTGGTGGACTCTAAAACTTCATTTGTACATTTAAACCTATATTGCCATAGTTAAAATAAAAAATAAGGAGGAATTATATTAAGTACTAGAATCCTGACTGTTAGTTTATTCCCAAAGTCTGTTTTGGACCTTTTGAAGAAAATAATAAAAATTAAAAAATGAGAGGGAGAAAATATGTACATTTTAAACATTTTGAATGTGCTGGGTTTTATATTATTTAGCTTTGAAACTAGGAATGTTGCTGTAATTCATTCAGCAATATAGACATGGTCAAAATTGGTTAATGTTAATTAGAAAAAGACCTTACAAATATCCAAGATAGTTTTATAAAAACATATGCTTAATTTTTGGTAGCACAAAAAAAAAAAAAATAATCAAGTCATTCATTGAGTACTAGACTAATACTTATGTGAGTCTCTTTTCCTGTGTTATCTGTTAATTCCATTTTTCATTCAAAGCAACTTATTTTAAAAGTAATTTAGTAAAACTGAAGATATTAAGTAGAGGAAACAAAGATATTTGGATGTATATGATGAATTCCATATGAGATAAGATTAATATGAATTAATATAAGAAATTCTTGAAATTAAAATTTATTATAGGTTGTGAAACAGAAACAAGGAAAGAAGGGGGAAAAAGTTCTTCATTGCTCCTTCCAACACAACAGTTAGATGTCACAAGTGACATAAAGAACTCACACTCACACCTTGCGATGTCCGAGGCGGAAAAGAGAGAGATTTATTTACAGAATCAGCATTTATTGAACTCCAGCAGTGATCATGGGTTGGAGGAAGAAAATCTTCTTCTCCAACTTCACTGGACCATGCAACAGTCCATCAACAGTCTTTTCCTTGTGAAAAGAATGTAAACATTTCTAGATTTTACAATAATAAATGGCTTGTTTATACAAAAGTGTATTGGACTCCAAAAACACAGAAGGCTAAAAATAAGACTTTTACAAACTCCTTAAAGGGGACAGAGGAGAACGGCAAAAACCCAGACAACAGTTAGGGGACCAAGTTTATCAGATTGGTGGTTAAGAAACAAACCAAAATTAATGATATGTCACATCACATTTATAAATGAATTGAATCAAAAATTCAAGTAATAATATATTTGAATGTCAAATGTGTTTATATGAATCAAAAAAAATGATTACACACAATCAGGATAGTAGGACTTGGTGTCTTTCAGTATTTTCAGTATTCATTTTATGTACTGTAAAAACCCAGTAACTCTTCAATGTCAATAAAGAAGAAAAATTGTGAGAATTCATTCTGAAAATAATTTTCCAATAATTTTTCAAATATAATGTTATCAATCAATAAAAGGGATATACTTGTTTAAAAGAAATGATATTACAAAGCTATGGCAGGCTTTAATATAGACGGAGAACTACAAGAAGGTTAAAACAAAGACTTACCATTTAACAGTGTGTGATTTTTCTTTAAGTTCAGAATTTGTGTGACATTCAAATGTAAAACTGTAGTGTAATTCCCAGTTTTCAGTTCATCTGCATTTAATGCAGATCATTTGCCCTATATTTTGAGCTGGCTATACTTAAAGCTGTTGCTGTTCCTGAAATCTCAGTGACAGATCTGTCCACAGACCCAAGCTTTGTCAAATGTACTAGACTTGAATAGGGGAGTGAGCTGCTGGGAGAAAGCTATTTAACTTCCTCTTTATTTCCAAAAAAAGAAAGCAAATATGTGTCTACATCTGCTGCTTCTTTCATTGATGTCTTAACAATGATCTGCATTACCTCTCACTCTCCTTGTCTGAAATTTCTTGCTCTGTTCTGATAAACAACCATTCTGTTGCTTTCCTCGAGTCTCTGCTTCCTAAAGAGGATGAGAACAAAGTAGAGAGATACAGGGATGGCCTGAGAAGATGTTTCTGTTCACCATACAGCTCCTGGTCAGTGGAACATGATTGATCAATGCATCCACAATAAAGCGATGAATCTCACTGGATCCCAGTGGCAGGAACACAGAGTAAGGCAGGGCAACTGAGACTTTTGATGTAGTCTGTTTTCCAACTGATTCAGGAAAGTTAGAGTAATAATGCTCTTTGGATCTTCAGTACCATAAATAACTTATCACTTGGTTTTGCCAAAGGCCAGGAATAACAGTAACATCACTACTTCCTGCTTAGGGCCTTGTTGATTTCCCTGTGAAGAATTGTAGCACTTTAGACTTACCTTTTGAATAGTATTTTTTGAATAAGTTGCACTAACTCTGCCTAAAAGATTAATCACTAACTACAAAGCATGTTTGGTTTTATATTGTGCTTAGAGTACTGTAAAAATAGAAAAAGGCTTTAAAAAAACAATAAAAGTAACAATGAATTAAAGATTAAGAAAAGAGAATCTTCAAAATAAGGAAGAAAAAATAGTTAACAAGATTCTTTCCTCTCAGATTAGAAAACAAACAAAAAGAAACAGACAAAAACCCTTTCCCCTCAACTACTAAACAACCACAAACTGAAAACAATTTGTAATAGAAATGGAGCTCTGTGAATCACCTGCTTCTTTGTTCATTCATGTCTTTTACCCCTTTACCTGTTTAGCAAGGCATATATTGGTGGATCAGCAGATGGAACTTGGTGCGACATAAATACTTGACTTTGGGAGCAAGTGGTCCAACTGGAGCACGAATTCCCAAAAGGTTAAGGTCTCAAACAGAGCTTTGCTACTTCCAGTTGGGACAGTATATAACATGTGAAATTTTAGATGTCTATCTGACACATGAAATGGGTGAATTTGCCATGAAAAGACAGCACAGCAACATTTCTTCCTTGAGATTTTTAATCTCAGTAAGATGGTTCCCTGGACTCTACAAGATAATCAGACTTTGATTATAACTCTGAGAGTATGCCTATTTATTTCCTTCTGAGAAAAGACTAATGAACAACATAAGTGTAAAAACCCGCAACGTAGTAGCATTTTCTATCCTTCTAGGTATTCAGAGAGACAAAAAATTCTCCAGAGAAGAAGCACATCTCAGTCACAAAAACCTCATCAGACTACTTTGGAGATGCTTCACATCTGCTCCAATCCTCTTACATAGGAACACATAAAAAACAGTTCTTGAACACTGGGAATGTGATGCTAATGGTGAATATCATCATTAATATGACAAACAGTTTAGTATGAAAATGGTAAAATCATTTTAAAACTAAGATGTTTTTTTCAAAAAAAAAGCAGAATTTGTATAGATGACCATGTAAAAATAAAACTGCTCCTGGTCCATATCCCCTACTATTTCACTTTGTTTTAAATCCAGTGACAAACAGAAGTGTATTTTGCAGAAGCAATTAATCCAGATTTAAAACCAGATTTTGGTTCCTATTCCCAAGGCAACTTTAGACTCAAGAAATAAATAATGTAAAATATTAAAAAGAAAAATAAGTCTCCTGTCGGCACCAAGAGAGTTAATTCATGCAGTGTCATTATATCTGCCAGTGAAATCAACTTAGTGCAGTCCTTGCTGAAGACAACAATTGCCACCAGCATATTAAATATAAAAAATATTATTAATAAAATTAATTGGGAATGGTATCACACTCTGAGAAGGATTCATTCATTAAGCTCACTATTTAAACTTGATATGGATGGATGGACATGATTGGTTCACTATCAACATTTTCATAGGTGTATAGATTGACTGATGAAACACAAAACTTGTGGGGTTTTTTTCAGAACGGTTGCCCCTCCTTTATGTCTTTTTTGACAGCTCAAACTGAAAGCATGCTGTGCCTCCTCTGCAGCTGATGTACAGTGGGTACTATGTCAAGATATAGGGCAGCTGTGAGGGGCTGTGCAGCTGCTGCGAGGGGAGTGGAAGAAGAAGCAGCAGCTGCAGCATTTGTCTTGCGTTGGAAATTCAGGAAAAAAACTGTAACACAATGCTAAAGACTGTACTTTTGGCCTGTTTAATTTTAAATGCTGTAAAAACTCCATATGCACAGAATTTATTCAATCTCTTCCCAGAATGTCAGCTGTGAAACAATCTTCACTCTACTTCTCAACCTGTAACACAGGTATGCTGCAGGCATTGTTATTTCCATTGAGTTTGTGGGAATATCTCATTCCCATTGGGATGCTCAGTCTATTATACAGAGTTTAGGATCAGCATTTGTATGACTCATACTCAAATGTGAAGGCTAATATTTTCATGGTATCAAAACATGTAATAAAATAACCAATCAATCAAACAAACAAACAAACTACCCCCAAAACCAGATAACATAGATGACCTTAAGAAGACGACACAAATATTCAAAGAATAGACAGATTGGTATTATCCTTTTGATGTTACCCTTTTTCTAGTGAAATAATATTAATGTGTATTTGAGTTTGGCTTTGCATTATATTGTTCTTAATTATTATTATTTTCATTTTCTGTCTCTCTATACTCCGCCAGCATGTCAATCATATTGACTAAAAGTATTTTTTCAACTTTATCTTCAGAACATTACATGTTTTAAGGTTAAATATACTAACATTGTACCTTTTTAATTAAGAGCAAAGTTTCATTAACAGATAAAATCCCTATTTCAGTTTTGCATCTTTAGCTTGTTGCCATTTTTCACTAACCAAAAAAAGAAGCTTTCTACAAAATTCCTGAAAGAGCAGTTGACCTTGTAATTTCTATTCTAGTTCTAAGTAACTCAAGTCCATAATCTAGTGAGGACTAGATCATGATTGCAACTCCTGTAGTTGGATTCTCACTGTTAGACTGTGTTAGAACTGTTGAAGGAGAGGGGTAATGATAATGCTTTCAATTTCCTGAACAAGGGATGAATTTTCTTCCAGCAACCAAATGCCCCATAACTTTATGAACAGTTTTGCACATGGTGCTTCTGTATATTGTCACAAACAATCCCAAGGTCCACAAGTAAGATTTTTGTGAACTTTTTAGTATGTATTTGCTTGATCTTCAATGGGATTTGTTTTTAAGACTGAAATTATTAAGTAAAAAAGAATAGTAACTGAGCAAAAGCTATTGAAGTATTCTGTAACTGTATTCACATAAAATCAACCAAAATAGTTACACTATGTATCAGGAGACCAAAACATATCATTAAGAAAGATGGAAATCTGATTCAGCAACATTGATACAGCATCAATTAATACTACCCATGTCTTGCATGGTAGTTCTACAGTTAATTCTTGATAAATTTTTGCTCATCTTCATTCTGGGTGAAAGAGTGATAAAATTCTACAAAGAATTGTCAAAAAACAACAGAGAAGACATAATGCTGTTGTGAACATAAAAGAGTGTTGAAATCTGGTCTCAGAGATAAGGAGCCAAAGGCAACTACTCAGACAGATGAGTCTTTAAAATAAACAAAGACATATTTGTTCAAGCACAAATCCTTTAAGTGTCTGCACTTCTAATGGCTAATGTAAACCTTTGAGTGGATTTAAAGCAGCACACTGAAGCCTGGGGGACTTTGGGTGGTACCTGGTTTGAGTTTGTTATAACCAAAAGCAATTCACTGGAGTTCACAAAAGGAAGTTCACTCTTAATTTTAACACTAACAATGTTAGTATGATTCCTTATTTTTTCTCCTAATAAAGGACGCAATAATCTAGGGCCAAAATCCCCACTGTCTTTGTGCTTGTTATCACTTTTCCTAGTTTCCCTCTTTTCTCTCCCTCCCTTACTTTATTTCTTTATTCTTTCTCTTTATGCAGTAGTCTTTACCTCTTACTTTTGGAATGCAGTTGATGAGACTTTCACAAGGTCATGCTATCTCCTGTTTTCTTATTGGGTGTTTAGCTCCTGCAGAACCAGCTGACAGTGAATGTCTGAAGTTTTCACATCTAACTGTACAGGCATATGCTGGAGGTGCCCAGTTGAGTAATACAGCCCCTGTAGGCCATAATTCTGAAAAGCAGAGTTAATTGGCAATTCAGAGTGTTTCTCAAATACATATTAATTCTACTCAGTACTTCTCCACTTTCCAAATTCTCTCACTGTTTGTCTTTTGTTCGTGTCTGTTGCTTTTATTTAGTATGAGCTTTTTAGAATAGAATCCACTTCTAAGATCCTAAGCATTTGGATATTAAAGAAATTTTACTAGGAGTATTAGCTTAACTGACCACTGTTATCATCTCCAAGGTATAATTAATTAGACAAAATCCTCACATACAAATCAGAACACAAGAATAATCCTTAAATAGGTTAGAGGAATGTCTATATTATCTACAAAGGACACAGTGATTAAGAATCTCAGATTGGCTAAGAAGAATGTCACTTTGAATGCCTATAAATTATATGAAGTAAATTCATGTTATAGATGAATTGAAAACGTCTCATAAGCAGATTTTTTATTTCTGATGTAACATCCACTGCTGATGTGAATGAGTGTGCTTCCTTTAACAGCTTCAAATGATATTTGAAGTTCAACCTTCACTATGTACTGCTAAAATTTAACCTCATAGGGATTACAGAGATACTGGTTATCAGTTTTCCCTGTAGTTCTTTATTACCTAAAACCTAGCATAACTTGCTTGAAACTAATTTATCTTTAAAATCAGGTTTCCTGCATTACACTTAAAAACTACAGGTAGAACAAAAAAATCCTTTGTCTTGCTGTCTCTGTGTCCATTTATGTATGTCTGTTCCTTTCCATGAGTAGCACAAAAATTTATTATTAACAGTAAAGTAAAATGAAGTCGTCAGTAGAATGTTGCGGTTTATTTTAGTAGATTACAAACTTTAATTTTTTAAGTGTTTTATTTCTAAATTGAAGGTGTAAAAAAAGTTCTACAACTCTTGAGGTCTCAATGTTTATTATTCTTAAAGTGCAAGAATATACTTTTAAAACACTTTCAACCAGTACCATAAAAAACATGCAAAATATATAGACCTACTCTCTCCTATTTGTGTATGAACATAAAAATCTAAAAAAACCCCAAATTTCCAGCAGTATTTGCATCGCCCTAAATGGATGTGAAATCTATAGATGTCTTACTAAAGCTCCTCTGACAACTAAAGAACTGTGCCTGCCCAGAACACATCAGTTCTGAGCACATATAATGTTACCCAGAGAAGAATTTAGAAAAGGATTATTCTGTCCTTAAATGTTAGCAGGTTCAGGAAAGAGTAAATGGGGAAAAGGAGGGGACAGTAGCAAAAGACAGGACCAGAGGTGGGAAACATAGGAAAAATTACACTACAGCATATAGATTCTGAATTAGATTGAGCTAAATAGGGAAAAATCTGATCGAAAGACAGAATGGGGATGTAGGACATTGCTCCTCTTTCCTTCTTCTTTTCCTGGTTCTCAGCTAAAATTAAATAACTGCTGTATGTGTTCTGCTCTGTACAACTTTTTCACTAAGACACAATATTTAAAAGACAGGATCAGATTTTTAATACTTCTGTTTTCATAGAATCACAGAATCATTAAGATTGGAACGGATCTTAAAGATTATCTAGTTTGAAGCCTCCTACAATGGGCAGGGACACCATTCAATAGACCAGGTTACTCAAAGACCCAATTTATCTGGTCTTAAGTACTTCCAAGGATGGGACATCCACCATTTCTCTGGGAAACCAGTTCCAGTGTCTTGTCACCCTCACAGGAAAGGATTTTTTTGTAATATCTAATCTAAATCTACCCTCTTTCAGTTTGAAGTCACTACCCCTTATTAAAAGTCCCTTTATAGATGTCTTCTAGCCTCCCTTCTGATTCTGGAAGGCTGCTAGAAAGTGTTCTGAAGCCTTCTCTTTTCCAGGGAAGGCAACACTAATTCTTTGAGTGTAGGAGAGGTTCTCCAGCTCTGTGATACTTAGTGATCTTCCTCCGGACTTAGTTCAAACAGGTCCATGTTCTTCTTATGCTTAGTGTCTTGGAAGTGGACACAGCACTCCAGCTGAGATTTCATGAGGGGGGGGGAAGAAGAATCACCTCACTCAACCTTCTGATCACACTGCTTTTGATGCAGTCCATGATGTTACTGGCCTTATGGACACTCACTGTCAGATCATGTCCAGCCTTTCATCCATCAACACCCCTAAGTCATCCTCAGGGCTTCTCTCAATCCATTCCCCACCCAGCCTTTATTTGTGCTTGGGATTTCCCCACCCAGATGTAAGACCTTACACTTGGATTTATTGAACTTCATGATCCTTTGCTGTATCAACACATTAAGTATTCCTCTATTTTTAATGGTTTTGATGCATTTGCTTGTCTATGCAAAAAAAAAAAAATTGGAGTACACAGTAAGTAAAGCCAGTCTTTTATCCCTCCTTTCACTTGCATATATTATAGCTAGGGTACTATACCCAAGAAATACGAAATGTTTCCTTCCTGCGTAAATGTAACGTGAAAATCTCTGACCTAATTCTTGGCCTAAATAATTGACACTGGGGCATTTGCAATGATAGAAGCTCAGAAGTAAATTTTTGTCTATAAATAAGCAGCTCACTGATTTTCTCAAGTACTGAGAATCTTCACTGCTTACCTGTTTTTTCCTTCTAAAAAGATGCATGATTCATCTGCCTTAAATAAAATACCTTCAAGCTGAATCTCAAAGTCTGAGCTAGTCACTCAAAATCCTTATTATAATCTCTGGGGAGAAATAAATACATTGAAAAGGAAATTCATTCAATCTTAGGACAAACATAGTCCAGTCAATTGGATTATTATGTATAAGAAGCTATTCTTGTTCTTTAGCAATTGAAATATCCTTAAGTAACTTTATCAGATCTGGATATCAGCCTTTTAGATACATAAATGTCAGCTTAGTATTAAATCTAAATTTAGAGCTGATTCCCCCTGAAGACCTCAAAATGGAAAATCATATGCTATATATTTTTTAATTTTTTGGTGTTACGATCTTTTCCTAATTTAAGGATGCTTTTTTAATGACATTTTACCATGTTCATAATAATAATATTCATCTATTAATATTGCCGCTCTGAAGTAGCTTAACACAAGTGGATCAAATCCATATTCATCTAACTCAACAAAAATCCCAAGCTACTCTTATTTTTACTGAGATTTTAATTGATATAGAATTTTAGAAATCCTTTCCCTGGTCATTAAAATCTATCATTAAAATCTTTTCCATGAATAATTCTCGTTTATGAACTTCAAACACAAAGGAAATGAAAGGGAATCACAGAATCACCAGCCTAAACCCCTACTACAATCACCCCTAAACCATATCCTCAGGTATCATATCTGCACTCCTCTTGAACTCTTCTGGAGACAGTGGGTGTTTGATTCTTCAGTAGCAAAAGTACTGAAGAAAATCAAATACTCATATAAGAGCCCTGCTATAGAATGATTTAAAACTTGGTTGGAGAATTCAAGAGATTTCAAAAAATTGTTATAAAAGGTATTATAAACATACATAGGACATATTTGTGTAAGCAGCTAGTATAGATTAGCAGAATTAGACACAAAACATTGACACAGTCTGTGTGACTGTGCAACCACTATACTCTTGGAATGCAATGAGAAACTGTCTTGACTTTTTAAGAGGGGTTTTTTTGCCCTTTTTTTTTTTTTTTTGGTAAATATCCTCTACAAGGATATGTGTGAGAATGACTGAAGATGTAAACACAGTACTGATAATCAGAGGATAGCGAAAGAAAATCCACAATGAAATGCTGAAGATCAAGCTATACTGCCTTTTGCTTCAAATGTATCACTGCCCATCGATTAAATGGCATACCACATGTTATATTAAAAAAAAAAGTATAATGTTCATAATGTTCAGTGTAAGAAGTTCATTCTATTATTTAAAAAAATTGATTAAATAGCTGAACCAGATCTGCTCATGTAGTTCTCAATCTTTCAGCAAAATAATATAATATAATATATTATATAATTATTTTTCACTATATCTCAATGTTATCTTAACCATTTTAGTACTAGTGAACTTTCTTCCCTTTCTCTACAATCACACTTTTTAAAGTAATATAATGATCAGAATCAAATGAACTCGTAGGGATGCAGGACATTCTTCTGCATATATACACATCATTGAATTCAGTAATGTTCCTTGCAGCATAAAATCCTCTGTGAACAGAAAAACAAGCTTTTTAGTTCTTGGAGGTAATATTTGAGAATGACTCATAAAAATGTACCTAAAACTATAGCACTTCATTACATACCTTCTAGCTTCTTTTTATCTAATATACTTTATACGGGGTTTTTTCCTTTAATTTCGATTTTGCAATAGTAGTAATGCATATTTCTTTTGGAAATACAAAACTGCAAACTACATATGTAGTGATACTTCCTGGATGGAGTAATAGAAGCAGTGGATCAAAATGAAACATTGCTATTTTATAGATATGCTAGCTTCTTTTATAGACAAAGGTAATAGAAATTGTATCTTAATATCCAAGTTTTCTCAGAATTGAAAAAGGGATGAATACTCTCACAAGTCAAATGAAAATGAAGTTCTGCCAGAATGAACAGTGTGGACTGAATACGGAAGAGATTCCTGAGAAAATTATAGTATAGACCCATTATATGTTGCATTGACAGTAAAAACCCACTTGGAAAGGAATGTAAGAACATATGAACAAATTTTCTATTCAAATACAAGAATAAAATAACTCTGAAATAATTTTGAAATACTAAAATTCAAACTGTCCAAAGCAATTCATTACCACTTTGTTCAGTATCCAGGAAAAACCTTAGTATGGGTTGCCGTAAACCCTGCAACAAAAGTAGAAGCGAGGGAATCAAAACATTCTAACTACTGCTGACCTTTTCTTTTTCTTAAATTCTCCATAGATTCCAAAAATTTGCAGGTCCTAAGAAAGGATGAGTTACAGTGGAAGTATTGCAGAGTCCTTTCCATGGTAATTTGCTGCACAGAGAAGTTTCAAACCAAGAGAATAAAATACTATTTTATGTCTAAACAATATTAGGATGAAAGCAATAAAGAGATTCTGTACTATCTGTCATAAAACGGGCGACAACACATTTGATAAAGGTGGCCACTCAAATGCTGTGAACCTTCTATTTGCATATTTCCTATTTTTTATTTATATATTTGTCAAATTTTCTATTGTTTAAAGAAGTGTAATTATAATAGTTATAATATTTTGTCATGCCTTTATATTACGCTGTTCTATTTTCATCCAGTTACATCTTAGATCAAGATTAGCTGTTACAAAATCTTTTGGAATTAACTCTGGACAACTTAATGGACATTACTTTTTCCTGATATTTCATGTTTGTAGATTGCATTTGTGTAGCATCCATAGTGGGAAAATGTGATCATATTCACTTGCAAACAGAAAAAAAAAATTCAACAACAATCTGTCACATTTAACACTGTTATTTAGAAGGTTTTCAAGGTTTTCTGAAGATTTTATGAGAAATAGAAGGGACAGGTTTTGTAACAGGATAAATGAGAATCTTTCAGTTTACAGCATAGAAAGGTGATGTATTTCATTATTACAAAACAGATCACAGCATATGCTGAATTTGTAAAAACAAACCAAACCCAAATATATCTTCAAAATATTTTTACATGAATTGTAATATCTTCTTTTGTCATTCTTTATGAAAGAAGGAAAAAAAGGGATGAAGTCATACATACAGATAAGCATTCATATGTGCCTATGTAGAGAAGTGAAAAGTGTTTTGGAGTCTTCTGACCATTTTTTGTGCATGTGTAGTATGAAGATCTACATTTAGAAAGGCTTTATTTTTGTAAACAATTATATTTTCCTCCACTCTGTCTAAGTGGCTAAAATTCCAAACGGTAGCATTCAAAGCCCATGAAAGCATGTGTGAAAAATAAAACGTATTGTCTGCAACACAATAGATTATTCTAAGGTATGAAAACAGTAGTAGATAAATTTGAGGACAGAAGGAAGAGGACTTTGTAGATGACAATAAAACATTCAATCTTTCTGCCAAGAAGTATGACCTCAATTGCAGATTAAAGTAGGGAAATTAAATGTTCTGAACATCTCTGACATTTGGAAAGTGAATATTTAATTTATAATTTACTGGAGAAGAATCAGAAAAAATTAGTAAGCAGAAGTTAACTACTATAGACAAAAATCTGGTTTAAGGCTTGTACTGATGTACTATAATATAAAAGAAAAAAGATGAGAAGGGGTAGGTCATGTTGACTGCTTAACTCAGCTCTCTAGCAAAATGTTCACAGATGGATGTGCAGCTGCTTGAGGGCTTGGCAAACATATAGACAAAACCCAGATAATACTGGTACGCACATACGTGTGGAATAAGTAAAAGATAGGCAATATTTAGTGCTCGTATTTGGTATATCCAGAAATTGCTTCATCAATGAATGTTTATTCCACAGATGATGCAAACCTTTTTTGGAAAAACATCTGAAGCCTCAACCATGAGTAGATGGGTCTGAGTCCTTCCTGCTGCCACCCTGCTGGGTGGTCCCAGGGCTTCCCTTTGCTGTGAGATTCATGAGTATGCAGAATAAAAGAACATTAATTTCAACATTCTTGTTTATTATGTAAATCCATTTGTGATATATCACACCTCTGATGACAATGGAGAGTAAAAGTCACAGTAACTTAGATGTTACAGTGAGTAAAATGCCAAGGTTTTCAGAGTGCTTACTTTGAAACACAGAAAATACAGAAGTAAAGAAAAATTTAATATTGATTTTTTTATTTTTCTGAGTGAATCACAGGGGGAATTCTGAGCGTGTATGTGAGTAGCTACCTAATGAGAACTTTGGTTTCATACTAGGGGAAGCTGTAGAGGGTTCATCTGGAGACATTATTAAATCTGAAAATTATGAAAATATATGAAAAGCAAGCAAAATAAATGAGGAGAAGGCATTTGGCGGCATAATCTATAGGGATATACAAGCGAAGTGGCTGCCACTTGATGGTGCTGATGAAGTGGAAAAAGAATTTGTACAAAAGACTAACAAGAAGAAATTGAAAAAATAAAGTATTCAAAGAGTTGCTGAAAAATTACAAAAGACTAGGAAATATTACTTACAAGATCTCCCAGAGAAGAATAAGAAGGAGAAGAAGAAGAAGAAGAAGAAGAAGAAGAAGAAGAAGAAGAAGAAGAAGAAGAAGAAGAAGAAGAAGAAGAAGAAGAAGAAGAAAATCAAATCAATTGTGGTAATTTTAATTGGGCAGGATGGTTGTCATGGCCAGACTAAGGGTCAGTTTTAGTGAAATGAAAACCTGCTTATGTGGAAGACAGTCAAGAGTTACAGGCTATTTTTCGGTGTTGCTCAATGGAACAAAATAGGTATAAATCTGGGAGGAGACAAAGAGATATCAGCAATTATAGAAAATAATTTAAATGGTTTAATAAACAGTAATAATTTTGCAGAGATTGCTCTGGGTTATTTTTCTTGTCTACTGGAAAACAGGGAAGATTAATTGTTCTTGTAGTGCACATACTTCATCAAAATGGAGAAGACATATCCAAGAAAATAAAACCAAGAAGAATGTAAGTGGAGTAAAAGAATACAAGTGCAATACATCTGCCTTAATTAAACAGTAGATTCATTACAAAGGCAGCTTTAGAAAGATTTTAAAATCTTCTAAACTATATTTTATATGAGCAATTATGTAATTAAGTGCATTTTATCATGCATTTTATCATGCATTTCCAAAGTATTATTTTATAATATAACTGACATTGCTGATAAATTCAAAAAAAATCTAAACTATCTTGATTCATGTCAGACACATCAGTCCAGTAGCTTGTCTAATTTGCTACTGTTTTGATACTGATAACAGCTGCATTGCCCCATAGACAGAACATTTCATCCTTTTAAGTGATTATTTACCAAAATACAATTTTCCAATTTCGAACAGAAACTCTGATGGAAAATTTCTAAGTTATCCATAATTTCCTGTATATGTAGAATAATAAAAAAATTATTTTAATGATATAATATTTGTGGAAAGTTCCATTCAGATAAGGAAACTACAATAAAACCCCTCAGATTCACCAGAATCAAATACAACTACAAACTAGTTGTGCATATTGCCAATAAATAATACTTCAAGGAAAAAAATTTAAATGCACTTGCATTTTATACTTTTGTATCCTATTTTTGGTATATATGTACAGCTAAATATGTTACGTATTTGCTATGGAATACATTTATAATTAATGTTTTTACCTGACTATTAATACTAGTTGGATCCTGACAGATATATTTAAAACCCGTTGAAGCACTAGTAGTTTCACCCATAGTAATAACTGATAAGTATCTGAAAATGACATTGGTTTTATTTATTAAAAGGTACATCGAATTGCCTTAAAATTTATTGCTGATCATTTTAATGTATTAGAGATTCTGACATATCAGAAAAGTCTGAGTGACTTGAAATTGTTCTGGATGGAGAAGACTAGGCTTGTGGGAACTTAACAGATTGGGAAATACTTCATGGAGGGAAGTTAAGGAAACAGAGACAGGCTCTTCTCATTGGTATCTAGTAAAATGAAAGGAGGTAAAGGGCAAAACTTGAATTTCAAGAAACTCTGTTCAAACATCAAAAAATAGCTTGTTCATTGTAAAGGGGATCAAAAAATGGGACTGCTTTCCCCCAGAGGATTGGTAGCCTCCTGTTCTGGGTTGACAGTGCCTCTATCCCATATCAGTGGACTCTTTTTGTTATGTCTAGCAGTGCTGTTTTGCTCGCGGGGCTTTTGCTGCCCGAGCAGAGCTGCTTCCGGGCTTCTGCTGCTTGGCTTCAGCTGCTTCAGCTTTTTCTGCTGCTTGGCTTCTGCTGCCTCGGCCGCTCCTGCTGCTGCTGCTGCCGCTGCTGCTGCTGCTGCTGCTGCTGCCTGCTCTCTCTCCGTTTTTTTTCTTTCCCCTCTTTTTTCCCTTCCCTTCCCTTCCACCCCCCCCCCACCCCCGCCAAGACAGGACCGGCTCTGGAACTGATCTGACCCGAGACGTCTGAGAAGACCCGGAGGCCGCCAAAGAAGCTTGGAGCCCTCCCCCTGAGTAATCCTGCGCCTTTCATTCCACTCGGGGTGGGGAGAATTTTCTTTTTCAATAAAACTGGTTTTTTCCACTTTTTTCCTCCTCCAAAGAATTTCCTTCCCAACCCCGGGCCGGGGGGGTGGGGTGGTGGAGGTTTATTTGAGGGGACTCCCTTTTAGAGATTCTCTCTCTAATTTATCCTAAACCAATACACTTTTTGGTGCGTTGCCTGGGAAACGAACTCAAGAAAGTGGAAAAAACCTTAATAATAATATTGGTGGTTCTGATTGTTTTGTGGGTGTATCGGGATGGTTTTTTCTGAACTCATAATGTCATTCGGGGTGAAAGTCTGCTGATATTTCTGGTCCCTAGGGTTTTTTGAGGTGTTACTACCTTTGTGGTACCTAGGGCTATTTCCTTATCCTGAAATAGCTCTGGTATTGCTCCTAATATGTAGTTTATGTAGCCGTGGGGCACTAGTCAGAATATTCATTGGGCTAGGCTTGTTTGTAATGATTTACAGGAAGGCTGTAAATACACTTGATGGTTCGTTGTTATGGTTAGGCACTCAGTTTGTGAGAAGGGAAGCAGGGGCAGAGTACTTTCAGCCTCTGTTTTCCCTCTTCTCCTCAGAATTGTTTATATCTCTATTAGAGAATGTTCATTCTCCCTCCCTGAGTGTGAAGGAAACCATCTTTCTGGCATTTAATTAGTAAGCTTCCTC
>JADMLD010001177.1:0-28922 GCA_017589585.1 Phylloscopus whistleri
AACGCCCAACTCCCCCCCAAATCCCCCAACTCCCCCCCAAATCCCCCAATCCCCCCCAAATCCCCCAATTCCCCCCAATATCCCCCAAATCCCTCAATCCCCCCAAATCCCCCAATTCCCCCAACTCCCCCCCAAATCCCCCAATTCCCCCCAATCCCCCCAAATCCCCACTCCCCCCAATTCCCCCAATCCCTCCCCGAACCCCCAACTCCCCCAAAATCCCCAATTCCCCCCCAACTCCCCCCCCAAATCCCCCAACTCCCCCCATCCCCCCAAATCCCCCAAAATCCCAATTCCCCCAACTCCCCCCAAATCCCCCAATTCCCCCCAATCCCCCCAAAATCCCCAATTCCCCCCAATTCCCCAATCCCTCCCCAAACCCCCAACTCCCCCAAATCCCCCAATTCCCCCCAACTCCCCCCCAAATCCCCCAATTCCCCCCAATCCCCCCAAATCCCCCAATTTCCCCAATTCTCCCCAATTCCCCCAATCCCCCAATTTCCCCCAACTCCCCCAATTCCCTCAATCCCCCCAAATCCCCAATTCCCCCCCAGTTTCCCCCCAATCCCCCCCCGCCCCACACTCACCGCCGGGGCCGCCCGTCGCGGTCGGGGGGCAGCAGGGTCAGGGGTCCCGAGGGTCTCCGCAGCAGCGCCCGCAGCCTGCGGGGGTCCCCGCGGGGGAGGGGGCGGCGCCCCACGCGCAGCAGGCGCGCCCCCGGCCGCAGCCCCGCGGTCTCGGCGAAGGAGAAGCGCGTGACGGCCGTGACCACCCCCCAGGGGTCCACGCGGAACCCGCGGCGACCCCCGGCCCCCCGCGGCAGCGCCAGCTCCTGAGCCTCGCAGCCACGGGTCACCGCCTGGGGAGGGGGGACGGGGGGGTCAGGGGGCACCGAGACCCCCGGAGAGACCCCAGAGTGATCCCAGAGAGACCCCACAGAACCCCCCGTGTCACCGCCTGGGGAGGGGGACAGGGGGTCAGGGGGCACCGAGACCCCCAGAGAGATCCCAGAGAGATCCCAGAGAGACCCCCCCCCCGTGTCACCGCCTGGGGGGGGCATGGATCGGGGACACCGAGACCCCACAGAGCCCCTCACAGAGACCCCCGTGTCACTGCCTGGGGAGGGGGACAGGGGGTCAGGGGGCACCGAGACCCCCGGAGAGACCCCAAAGAACCCTCACAGAGACCCCCGTGTCACCGCCTGGGGAGGGGGGATAGGGGGTCAGGGGGCACCGAGACCCCCAGAGAGACCCCAGAGAGACCCCAGAGAGATCCCAGAGAGCCCCCCCCGTGTCACCGCCTATGGCAGGGGGACAAAGGTCGGGGACACCGAGACCCCCAGAGAGACCCCGTAGAGACCCCACAGAGACCCCCACAGAGACCCCCGTGTCACTGCCTGGGGGGGGGGGGGACAAGGGTCAGGGACACCGAGACCCCCAGACAGACCCCAGACAGACCCCACAGAGCCCCCCCTTGTCACTGCCTGGGGGGGACAAAGGTCACGGACACAGAGACCCCCACAGAGACCCCTCAGAGCCCCCCGTGTCCCCCCCTGAGGTGGGGAACAGCCCCTCAGGGGACCCCCGCCCCCCACACCCCCACCCCAGGCGAGGTTTGGAGGACCCCCCCCCCAGGAACCCGCGCCCCCATGACCACCCCGTGCCGCCAAACCCCCCCCCCTCAAAGCCCCCCCTGGCCCCTCACCTGCAGCCGGGCCACCACTTGTGGGGCGGCCCCGTGGGGCAGCCGCAGCCCCAACCACTCCCCCGCCCCATGGAAAATCTCCAGGCGCCCCTCGGAGAAGCCCCAGCCCAGCACGTCCCTGCAGGCGCAGCTGAACAGCGTCCCGGGGGGACCCCCGCCCCCCACCGCCGCCGCCCCCCAGCCTCGGGGGGGCTCCCCGGGGTGCCAATTCGGCGGGGGACCCTCCCCTTCCTGCCCAGGGGGTCTCCCCGAAGCGACCGGCGCCGCGACCACCACCACCCTCTCGGCGGCCACCCCCAGCAGGCAGGGCAGCTCGGCCCCCCCGGGCCCCCCCGGCTGGGCGCGGGCCCCCCACACCAGCGCCCCCGCCACCGCCGCCCCCCCCCCTCCCTCAGAAACAACGGAGCCCCCCCGGCGGAGCCCCCCGAGGCTGGGGAGCCCCCGGGGGGGCGCGGGCAGCGGGGCCCCCCCGGCGTGAGCGCGCAGCAGCTCCTGCAGGTACTGGCGGCGGGTGCGCGCGGCCATGGCCCCCAGGCGGCCCCCCCGCGCCGCCGCGTTCTCGCCGTTGATGGCCTTGGCCAGCAGGAAGGGGCGCAGCCCCGAGCCCCCCCAAAAGCGCTGCCCCGCCGCCAGCGCCGGCCCGAACGGGGGGGTCTCCTCCGGCCGCACCACGGCCACGCTGAATTGGGGGGGAGGGGGAAAAAGGGGGGGGGTTAGGGGCGCCCAAAATCAGTGGAGACCCCCCCACCCCACCCCCCAGGGATTGGGGAGACCAAGACCGACCCCCCCCCCAGGGATTGGGGAGACCTGAGACCCCCAGAGAATCCAGGAGACCCCAAGAGGTTCTGTAAGCGCCCCGCCCCCAGACCCCCCCCCCCGTGTGAAGCCCCCCCACCCCTAAAAGGGTCACCCCCCCAAAAAAAAATAGGAGAGACCCCAAAGAACCACGGAG
This sequence comes from Phylloscopus whistleri, assembly GCA_017589585.1. NCBI lineage: Eukaryota > Metazoa > Chordata > Aves > Passeriformes > Phylloscopidae > Phylloscopus > Phylloscopus whistleri. The sequence goes on from JADMLD010001177.1 coordinate 2,657, forward strand.
GGACCCCAAAGAGCCCCGGAGAGACACCCAGAGCCCCCCCCACCCCACCCCAGCCCTTTCAGGAGATTTTGGGGACCCCCCCCCAGCCCCTTTGTTCAAAACTCTGAGACCCCCGGAGAGCTCCAGACCCCCATTGGGGACCCCCGGAGCGCCCCGAATGAGAGGAACCAGCCCAAATTTGGGGGTCTGGAGTGATTTTGGGGTGGCTTAACCCCAAATTTTGGGGGGTTTTGGGGGCGTTTTAACCGCAAATTTGGGGGCGTCGGAGTTATCTGGGGGGGATTTTACTCCAAATCTGGGGGTTTTTTGGGGGGGACATTTTAACCGCAAATTTGGGGGCGTCGGGGGGGATTTTACCCCCAAATTTGGGGGGTTTGGGGACATTTTAACCCCAAGTTTGGGGTCCTCGGCGCTATCTAGGGTGGATTTTACCCCAAATTTGGGATTCTGGGCTTTTCCTTGGGACGTTCTAACCCCAAATTTGGGGGCTCGGGGGTGTTTTTTGCCACCCCCCCAACCCCCGTCTGAGCTTTTTGGGGGACCCCCCCCCCCCCCCAGGGACCCCCGACCCCCCCCCGGCCTCACCTGTAGGAGGTTTTTGGGGTGCCGGGCTCGTGCACGCGCACCACCAGGAACACGTGCTGGAAGTGGCTGCGCAGGGCGCGGGGGGAGAAAGGGCGCGCCCCCGGCTCCTGGAAGACGATTGTCACGATATCGTTCCCGATATGGCGCTTCCGGAGCAGCTGCGGGGGGGGAGGAGAGAGGGGGTCGGAACCCCCCAGGGTGTCGGGGGGGGGGTCCAGAAGGGGATTGGAGCCCCCCCAGAGTATCAGGGGGGTTCAAAAGGGGATTGGAGCCCCCCAAATTGTCACGGGGGGTCCAGAGGGGGATTGAAGCCCCCCAGAGTATCAGGGGGGGGTACAGAAGGGGATAAGAGCCCCCCCAAAGTGTCACGGGGGGGTTCAGAAGGGGATCGGAGCCCCCCAAAACTGCCGCGGGGGGGTCTCCAGAGTGACCCCCTCCCCACCTCCCACGCCCTCCCTGAGCTCCCGGTACCTGCTGGGGGTGAAGAGCAGCACTGGGAGGGGGGGGGACCCCAGACCTTAGGGACCCCCGTGACCTCCTATGACCTCGCGACCCCTCTGTGACCCCCCCAGGAGGCTGTGACCCCCCCCAGGACCCCCCCCCCGGTACCTGCTGGGGGTTGCGGGGGGTGAAGGGCAGCATGGTGCTGACGTGGAACATCACCTCGTAGCCGTGGTAGGTGGTGTAGAGCGAGTGCGTGCCCGTGGAGTCGGCTGGGGGGGCACGGCCTGAGCCCCCAGACCCCGGCAGGGAGACCCCAAACCCACCAGGGAGACCCCAACCCCGGCAGGGAAACCAAATCCCAACAGGGAGCCCCAACCCCAATAGGGAACCTCCACCCCGTGGCTTCGTGTCCCCCTGGCCCACATCCCCACACCCCAGTCCTCATGTCCCCTCGTGTCCCCACGTCCTCCTGTGTCCCCCCCGTGTCCCTGTGTCCCCCCAGTTCCCCACATCCCAGTGTCCTCGGTGTCCCCCCGGTGTCCCGGTGTTCTGGTGTCCCCATGTCCCCATGTCCTGGTGTCCTCATGTCCCTGTGTCCCCGTGTCCCCCTGTGTTGCCCCAGTGTCCCGGTGTCCCCATGTCCTGGTGTCCCGGTGTTCCCACGTCCCTCCGGTGTCCTCATGTCCCCATATCCCCCCCATGTCCCCCATGTCCCCATGTCCCTGTGTCCCCCCCATGCCCCCCACATCCCCATGTCCCCCCATGTCCCCCCATGTCCCCATGTCCCCCCATGTCCCCCCATGTCCCCATGTCCCCCCATGTCCTCATGTCCCCCCCATGTCCCCATGTCCCCCCCCATGTCCCCATGTCCCCCCATGTCCTCATGTCCCCCCCATGTCCCCATGTCCCCCCCATGTCCCCATGTCCCCCCATGTCCTCATGTCCCCCCCATGTCCCCATGTCCCTCCATGTCCCATGTCCCCCCATGTCCTCATGTCCCCCCCCATGTCCCCATGTCCCTCCATGTCCTCATGTCCCCCCCATGTCCCCATGTCCCCCCATGTCCTCATGTCCCCCCCATGTCCCCATGTCCCCCCCATGTCCCCATATCCCCATGTCCTCATGTCCCCCCCATGTCCCCATGCCCCCCATGTCCCCCCATGTCCCCATGTCCCCCCCATGTCCCCATGTCCCCCCATGTCCCCATGTCCCCATGTCCCATGTCTCACTGCGGGTGTCCAGCTGTGCCCGGTAGCCGCCGAAGCCGCGCAGGCGGACGCGGGTGCCCAGCAGGGCCAGGAACTGCTCGAAGGCCGGCCCGGGCCGCTCGTTGTTGTACATCTCCTCCTCGGAGCCCTGCCCCGCCCGGCAGTACAGCACCCCCACCTTGCGCTGCCGGCTCACCTGGGGGACAGCAGGGGAGGGGGCGGGGACCTCGCACCGGGGTCCCAATCCCGTCCCAATCCCACCCCAATAGCATCCCCAGCCATTGATCCCATTGATCCCATTAATCCCCACCCCATTGATCCCAGCCCAAATCCCATCCCAATCCCATTGATCCCATCCCAATCCCATCCCAATAGCATCCCCAGCCATTGATCCCATTGATCCCATTGATCCCACCCCATTGATCCCAGCCCAAATCCCATCCCAATCCCATTGATCCCATCCCAATCCCATCCCAATCCCATCCCAATCCCGTCCCAATAGCATCCCCAGCCATTGATCCCATTGATCCCAGCCCATTGATCCCATCCCAAATCCCATCCCAATAGCATCCCCAGCCATTGATCCCATTGACCCCCACCCCATTGATTCCATCCCAATCCTGTCCCATCCCCTTGATCCCATTGATCCCATTGATCCCCACCCCATTGATCCCAGCCCAATTCCCATCCCAAATCCCATTGATCCCATCCCAATCCCATCCCAATAGCATCCCGAGCCATTGATCCCATTGATCCCACCCCATTGATTCCATCCCAATCCTGTCCCATCCCATTGATCCCATTGATCCCACCCCATTGATCCCACCCCAAATCCCATCCCAAACCCCATTGATCCCATCCCAATCCCATCCCAATCCCGTCCCAATAGCATCCCGAGCCATTGATCCCATTGATCCCACCCCATTGATCCCAGCCCAATCCCATCCCATTGATCCCATTGATCCCATCCCAAACCTGTCCTGTCCCATGGATCCCATTGACCCCCACCCCATTGATTCCATCCCAATCCCATCCCAATCCCGTCCCAATAGCATCCCGAGCCATTGATCCCATTGATCCCACCCCATTGATCCCAGCCCAATCCCATCCCATTGATCCCATTGATCCCATCCCAAATCCCATCCCAAACCCCATTGATCTATCCCAATCCCATCCTGTCCCATTGATCCCAGCCCAAATCCCATCCCAGTGATCCCATCCCAATCCTGTCCCATCCCATTGATCCCATTGATCCCACCCCATTGATCCCACCCCAAATCCCATCCCAAACCCCATTGATCCCATCCCAATCCCATCCCAATCCCATCCCAATAGCATCCCAAGCCATTGATCCCATTGATCCCACCCCATTGATCCCAGCCCAATTCCCATCCCATTGATCCCATTGATCCCATTGATCCCACCCCAAATCCCATTGATCCCATCCCAATCCCATCCCAATCCCGTCCTGTCCCATTGATCCCATTGATCCCATTGATCCCATCCCATCCCAAATCCCACCCCAATCCCAAACCCCATCCCATCGATCCCATCCCAAACCCCATTGATCCCATCCCGTTGATCCCATTGATCCCACTGATCCCACCCCATTGATCCCAAATCCCACCCAGTCCCCTCTCCCGTCCCCTTTGGGGGGGGGTTTCCCCCATCCTGTCCTGTGTCCCCTCATCCTTTTGGGGGTGACCTCTGACCCCCGGGGGGGCTCCCCCAGCACTTCGGGGTGCGGCCAGTCCAGGTTCCCTTCACCTGGGGGGTGTCCCTGTCCCCCGGGGGGGTCTTTCCCATCCCCCTCCCACCCACCGAGTGCCCCCATCCCATGGGGGGGGGGGGTCACACGCAGAGACCCCCGACCCCCCCCGTCGGGGTGTGGAGTGGGGGGGGGGGTCTGTGACTCCGGACCCCTCAAACCCCACCCTGGATCAACCCCCCCCCGCCCCCCCATACAAGCCCCCTCCCCTCACCCCCTGCTCGTCCAGCTTGAGGAGGGTCTCCTGCACGGCGGGGGAGGGGGCGAGGCGCAGCCCCCCCACCGCCAGCCCCGGCAGCAGCAGCTCCAGAAGCTTCCGCGGGGGGACCCCCCGTGCCCCGGGGGGGCGGCAGCCGGGGGGCAGCGCCTCCTCCAGCACCGACCCCCGCAGGGTCCGCAGCTGGGGAGGGGGGGGACACGGGAAGGGGGGTCAGAGCACTCAGGGGACCCTCACCCACCCCCCCAGAACCCCCAGGACACCCCCAGGGTCAGTGTGGGCGGGAAACTCGGTACCCCCACCCCCAGGGGTCAATTTGGGGGGCGAACTCAGGGTACCCCCACCCATAACCCCCCCAGGGTCAGTTTGGGGGGGGAACTCAGGGTACCCCCACCCCCAGACCGCCCCACCCAGGGCCCGCTGGGGGTTCCCTACAGAGTTTTTGGGACCCCCCAGGTGCCCCCACCCCACCCGCAGCCCCCAGCCCCGACCCTCCCCACCTCCCCCCAGGACCCCTCTAACTTCTCCCGCCCCTCCGGGACCCCCACCCCCCGCATTCCCCCCCCCCCGGCTCACCTGGCAGGTGCGCAGGATGATCCTGTGCAGCACCTGCGGCCGGGCCCCCCTCCTTCTCCTCCCGCCGCAGGGACACGGCCACGGGCCCCAGCCGGGGGTCCTCACCCAGCAGGTTGAGATGCTCTGGGGGTCGAGGGGAGGGGTCGGGATCCCCCCCAGACCCGCCCCCCGGGGGTTCTCACCCGCCTCTGGGGGGGGTCAAGCGGGGCCGGGACCCTCAAACTCCCCTTCCCCGCCCCCTCCCCACCTGTCCCTCGCGGTCGCAGCTTCATCCCCGCGCCCCCCGACCCCAATTTCCCCCCGCCTCACCTTTCCCGTAGAAGTACTTGCGGTAATACTCGGCGCCCTCGTCGCTGTGCTCGATGGGGTGCGGGGGTCGCGCCCCCGCCGGGGGCTCCTCCAGCACGGCCACCGCCGCGTTCGGCAGCTGCCCGGGCCCGGGGGGTCCCTGGGGAGACCCCAGCCCCATTTCTTGCTCCCCGCCGGTCTCGCAGCAGAAGCGGGGGCAGCTCAGCACCAGCGCCTCGGGGTCGGGGGCGGCGCCGGGGGAGCCGGGGGGCTCCTCGGGCTCCAGGTGAGCGGCCGAAGCCCCCGAGATGAGGCCGGGGGGGCCCGGGGGGGGCTCGCTGGGGTCGAACAGGATGCTCTGGACGTCGTAATGGGCCAGGAGGGGGCTCCAGGGTGGGCGGGGGAAGAAATCGGGGTCCCCGCCGCCCGCCGCCAGCCCCAGCAGCAGCAGAGGGTCGCGGAAGCGGGGGGAGCTGGGGCTGCCCCCCACCCCCACCCCCACCCCCACCCCCGCCCCCTCCTCGTGGCTTTGGGTGCGGCCGCGGGGGGAGACCCCGGCCGGGGACCCCCCCAGGGCCGCCTCGCTGCTGCTGCGCTGCCGGGGGGGGGCTCTCCCCGGGGAGGGGGGCGGGGAAGGGACCCCCCCGGCCGCCACCGGTGGGGGCGGGGTGGCGGAGGGGGGCGGCCGGGCCAAGGGACCCCGCATTTTGCGGAGGAAGAGGTCGTCGGACTGCATGGCCCCCCCCCCAAAATTACCCCCCCCGGGACCCCTCTGAGACCCTTCGGGACCCCCGGGGGTCTCCGGGACCCCCCCACCCCCCCCTTTCCGCCCTCCCCCCGGTTGTAGCGGGGCTCCCGCGCCCGGCGATTTCTCAATGGGAACGTGGGAAAGCGCCCCGCGCCCCGATTGGCTGCGCGCGGATTCCCGCCCGCGGGAGGCCCCGCCCCTTTTCCCACGCGCCCCTCTCCGGGCCGGGTCAATGGGGGGTGGGGTGGGGTGGGGGGTCTCGGGGGGGGCTCCGGCCGCGGTGATCCCCGGGGTGGGGGGGCTCCGGTGACACCTGGGGAGGGACACGGGGGGCTCAGCGCGGGGGGGGGGCGGGGGGGGCTCCTCATCCTCCCTCCCCCCCCGCTCTCCGTGTCCGTCTGTCCCTCCATCCCCAGACCCCCTCCCCACCTTCCCCCCTCTGCAGGGACCCCCAAAATGGGGGTGGGGGGGGGCAGGGAGGCACCTGGACCGCCCCCCCCAGACACCTCCGGTCCTTCCTTGGCCTGGACCCCCGGTGCCCCCCGGTGCCCCCCGCAGCCCCCTCGGCTCCGGGTGGGTCTGGGGGGCTCTGGGGGGGTTTGGGGGTCTCTGGGGGGCAGCGGTGGGGGCGGGGGATGTTTCGGGGGGGGGCCCGGACGCGCCGCCGCCAGCGGTTTCCTGCCATCCAGGAAGTGTCGGCGGCCGCCGGGCCCCCCAAAAACGCTGCCCCCCAACTGCTCCCCCCGCCCCCCCGCACCCCCCCCCAACACCCGGGGGTCCCCCCTCATCTCCCCCCACCCCCCCCACCACGCCGAGCCCCCCGCTCCTGACCTCGCCCCCGGCGTGAACTCGGGCGTCCGGCCCCCCCCCCCACCCCGCCCCCCCCAACTTCCCTTTGCAGCTGCGGGACCCGGCGTCCGGCCCCCCCTCCCCCCCTCCCCCCCCCAGCGAAGGAAGCGGCGTCCGGGCCCCTCCCCCCCCGCAGCCCCCCCGGAACGTCCTGGCCCCTCCTCGACCCCCCGCCCCCCCCTCAATCTGTTAATGTGGGGAGGGGGCGCAGCGTGGGTGACCCCCCCGCCCCCGCCCCTCCCCCGCAGGTGGCTCAGGGCGGGGAGGGGTCGGGGGGGGGCACCCAAATCTCCCGGGACCCCCCCCCCAAATCAGAAACCTCGCACGAGAGTGGCGGGTGGGGGGAGGGGTGGGGGGAGGGGTGGGGGTCGGGGGGGCGTCACACGCCGCGGGTGGGGGAGGGGGGGGCACAATTTGGGGGTTGGGGACCCCCGGAGCCCCCCCCGTGTAAAGCCCGCCCCCCCCGCACCGAGGGCGAGACCCCCTCCCCGCCCCCTCCCCAAAATCCAAACCCCCCCCCCCCCCCCTCGCTACCTGCGGCCCCTCCTGTCCCCGTCCCGCTCCTGGGGAGGGGTCGCGGCTGTCCCGGGGGGGGGGCGGGGGGGGGTCCCAGCCCTGCCGGACCCCCCCGGTCCCGGCGGCTGCGGCTCCTGAAGGGGCCCCGGCCCGGCCGCGCCCCCCCCCCCAACCCCCACCCCGCCCCCACCCCCGCCCTTCCCTTCTGCCGCTTCCTCCCACCGGGGGGGGAGGGGAGGGGTGGGGGGGCTCAGACACCCCCCCTCTGACCCCCCCCCACCCCCCCCACTCCTCATTTTGGGGGGGGGGGGTTCAGGTGTCCCTGCGTGCCCCGCCCCCCCCCCGCGGTTCTGAGCGTGGCGGGAAAACCGCAAATAAATAAATAAAATAAATAAATAAAATTTTAAATTAAATAAAAAAAACACCCCCGAGTTTCGAGACCGTTATTGGGTTTATTTATTAATTTCTCCTTATCAGCCCCCCCCAAACCGGCACGGGACTCCCTGAAAACAGCGGGGGGGGGAGGGGAGGGCGATTAGAGCTGGGGGGGGCCCAAAAAATATCACCGTGTGTGGGGGAGGGGAGAGGGGGAGTGCGGCCCCCCCAAAACCCCCCCGGGAATGGGGCAGAACCCCCTCCCCCTCCCCCAAATATCTCAGTCACAGCTCTGGACCCCCCCCCCCATTATGGGGTTGGACCCCCCCCATTTTTGGGGTCACCCCCCCCCCGCCCCCACTCACGTCCCACCGGGGGTCTCACCCTCAGAGCCCCCCCCCCTCTTCAAGGGGGGGGTCCTGGGGGGCTCGCAGGGACCCCCACCCTGTGGGGGGGCGATGGGGGGGGGGGCGCTGCCAGGCCCAGCGGGGGGGGCTGGGAGGCTCGGGGGGGTCCCGGTGTCGCCCCCAGCCCCACCGGGGCCGCCCCGCCCCCCCCGCCCGCCGAGCGCAGCCGGTCCCGGTCAGCGGCCGTGAGGATCCCCCGGAGCTCTGGGGGGAGGGGGGGACACGAGGGGGGCGTTAGGGGGGGGGTCCCGAGGCCCGGGGGGGGTCCCGGGGGGGGCGGGGGTCCCGGGTTGGGGAGGGGGTCCCGGTGTTTTGCTCACCCCCAGCCCCGCCGGCCGTGTCCAGGTGTGGCAGCAGCTCCTGGGGACAGGTGACGCTCAGGTGGGGGGCACGGGGGGTCTCTGTGCTTTGGGGGGGGTCTCTGTGCCTTGGGGGGGGGTCCCCGCCGCCCCCCGCCCCCTCCCCCCCACTCACCGAGAGTTGGTTGAAGCCGCAGAGCTGGGCGGGGGTCGCGCTGGGCCAGCGCAGCACCGAGAGCTCCAGACCCCCCCCGGGGGGGCTGTGGGGGGGGGACACACACACCAGGTGACCCCAAAATCCCCCTCCCCCCCCAAATAAAGAACCGCAGCCCCCCCCCCCCCAAACTCACCCGGGGGTCCCGTCCCGCTCCTCGCGGTTTGCGGGGGAGGGGCAGCAGCGCCGCCGCCCCTCCCCCCTCGGGGTCGCCCCCCCGGGGGTCCCCGCGGTCCAGGCGCGCGTGCAGCCGGAAGGTCACGGCCTTGACCGCCCCGAAGAACGCGGCCACCAGCGCGCAGTACACGGCGGCCACGGCCGGGCCGGGGGGCAGCGCCTGCGGGGGGGGGGAGGGGGGTCAGCACCCCTTTAAACACCCCCCAAACCCCCCCCGGGACCCCCCCGAACTGCTCCCCCACCCCCCCGAGCCCCCCCCCGGTGCACCGAGTAGAGGCCGAGCGGCAGCCCCAGCAGGAACAGCCACACGTAGAGCCGCACGCAGTTGGCGAAGGCGCCCAGCTGCGGGTCCAGGAAGCAGCCGCCGGTCAGCGAGGCCCAGACGCCCTGGCGGAGCAGCTGCAGCACGGCCGCGCCCGCCATGGCGGCGGCGGCGCCGGGACCACCGGGACCCCCTCCCCAAATCCCCGGTCCCGGCGCCGCTTCCGGGTGCGCGCGCCGATGACGTCACAAACCGCGCGCCCGCCGACCGCGCCCTCGCGTGGCCACGCCCACTCGGGAGGAATAGGCCACGCCCCTTTCCGGGTGTGGGCGGGGCCAATCCCGCCGTGCCTCCCGCGGGCCCCAGCGCGGAGGGCGCCCCCCAGCGGCGTCGGGCGCCGCCGCACCGGGGGGACCCCGCGGCGGAACGGGGGGAGGGGAGGGGGGGGGGCACACACACACGGGACCCCCTCCCCACCCCCGGTACCCGGGGCCGCTCCCTCCGCACGCCGGCCCCGCCGGGGCTCCGCTCCCGGTGTCCCGTGGGACCGCCCGGGGCAGCAGCGCCTCCCCCCAGCCCCCGGTGCGGGGGTCCCGGGGGTCGCCGGGGTCAGGGCCGCATCCCCCCCCCCCTCTCCCCGCGCCGGCCTCTCGTCCGGTTCTCCCCCCCACCCCCCCCCCCCACACCCACGGCGTCCGGTGCCCCCGGCCCGCCCCGTCCGGCGCTGGTTCCTTTTCCTTTGTCCCGGTGACAATGTCCCGGCTCCGCCTTCCCGGGGCCGCCTCAGCCAGCGCGGGGAACCGCCGGACCCCCGGCAGCCCAGAGCGGCCGGGCCGCCCCCTGCCCCCCCCCGGGGGACGCCGCCGGACGCCGCTTCCACCCCCCCCCCGAGGGCCGCGGGGGCTCCGGCGGGACCAGGCGGGGACGGGACGGGGCGCGGGGGGCCCCGGGGGAACGGGACGGGGCGGAGGGGATCGAGCACGGGCAGCCAGGGCAGCGGGGCCGGGGCGGGGGGCGGGAGCGGAGGGACTCCGGGGCCCGCAGGGGGTGGTGGCGGCCGGGGAGGGGGCGTAGGGACCCCCGGGGAGCGGCAGGGACCCATTGGAGCCACCGGGGAGCTACAGAGACTGTGAGGAGCCACAGCAGCAACGGGCACCCTAGGGACCCCCGGAGACCCCTGGGGATTCCTGGGAGCCGCCGGGACCCCCAGGGACCCATAGGGACCCCCAGGGATCCATAGGGACCCCCGGGATCCTTCAGGTGCTGTAGGGACCCGCAGGGACCCCCGGCAGCCAAAGGGACCAACAAGGGACCCATAGGGGCTCTAAGGGACCACGGGGACTGACCTCAGGTGTGGGGACCCCCCCAGGAGCCATAGGGACCCCCAGGGACCCCCGACCCTCGTAACTCTCCCCCCGAGGGGGCTGCACCCCCAGAGCCGCCAGCACCTGTAGGGCTCAGGTGACCCCAGTGACCCCCAGGACATAAAGGGACCCCCATGGGGTCTCCCGGGCACCCATAGGGCCCCCCCTAAGCACCCAGGGACCCCCGAGCACCTCTAGGACCCCCCCAGCCCCCCCCCACAGGACCCCCGAGCCCCCTCCCAGCGCCATCGCTGGGGGCCGGGGCTGGGGGGGGGAGCACCCCATGGAGTGGGGCCGGGCGTCCCCCTCCCCACCCCCCCCGGCGGGGTCCCACTCCCCCTCCCCTCCCCTCTCCCCCTCCCCTCCCCTCTCCCCGCTCTTCCCGGGGGGGTCCCGCTCCCCTTTCCCCCCCTCCCCGAGGGGCTCCCGCTCCCCATCCCCATCACCCCCGGGCGGCTCCCGCTCCCCATCCCCGCCATCCCCGGGGGTCTCCCGCTCCCCTTCCCCTCCATCCCCGGGCAGCGGCTCCCGCTCTCCATCCCCTCCGGGGGGTTGGGAACCGGCCCGGGCGGCTTTCGGGGAGCTGCGGCTGGAGGAGGTGATCGGCGCCGGGGGTTTCGGCCGCGTTTTCCGGGGCACCTGGCGGGGCCAGGTGGTGGCGGTGAAGGCGGCGCGGGGGGACGCGGGGGCGGCGGGGGCGGCCAGCCTGCGGCGGGAGGCGCGGCTCTACGCCCGCCTGCGGCACCCCAACGTGGTGGCGCTGCGGGCCGTGTGCCTGGAGCCCCCGCACCTCTGCCTGGTGATGGAGTTCGCGGCCGGGGGGCCGCTGTCCAGGGCGCTGGCCGGCCGCAGGGTGCCCCCGGCCGTGCTGCTGGACTGGGCGCGCCAGGTGGCGCGGGGGATGCGGTACCTGCACGCCGGGACCCCCGTGCCCCTCATCCACCGGGACCTCAAGTCCAGCAATGGTGAGATTTTGGGGGGGATGGGGGGGTGGGGGGGGTCCTTATGGTGAGGGGGTCGCAGAGGTTGGGGGTCTCGGTGTGGGGGGGGTGTCAGTGCCCGAGGTACCCGAGGGTGGGGGATCGCAGGTGGTGGGGTCACCAAGGGGTGGGATCGCAGATATTGGGGCCCTCAGTGTGCCCAGGGTGGGATCACGGGTATTGGGGTCACCAAGGGTGGGGGATCACAGATATTGGGGTCACCAAGGGTGGGGGATCCCAGATATTGGGGTCTCCAAGGTCTCCAAGGGTGGGGGATCACAGATGTTGGGGTCCCCAGGGGTGGGGGATCCCAGATATTGGAGTCCCCAGGATGGAGATCACAAACATTGGGGTCCTCAAGGGTGGGATCACAGACATTGGGATCCCCAGCGTGGGGGATCGCAGACACTGAGGTCCCCAGATATTGGGGTCCCCAGGGTGGGGGATCACAGATGTTGGGGTCCCCAGGGTGGGAATCACAGACATTGGAGTCCCCAGATATTGGGGTCCCCAAGGTCCCCCAAGGGTGGGGAATCACAGGCATTGGGGTCCCCAGGGGTGGGGGATCCCAGATATTGGGGTCCTCAGAGTGGGGTCTCAGTCCCCCAGGGTGGGGGCTCCCAGTTTCCTGGCATGCCCAGGGTGAGCGATCCCAAATATCGGGGTCCCCAAGGCGCAGGGGGGCTGCAGAGCTTGGGGGGTCTCAGGCCCCTGGATCCCCAGGGTGGGGGAGGGTGTCCCTGACATTGGGGTCCCCAGGGTCAGGGGGGCTGAGGGGCCCTGGGTTGGGACCCCCAGACTGGGAGGGCACTGCCGTCCACAGGGTGGGGGGTCCTGGCCATCCCTAGGGCGGGGGTTCCTGGCTGTCCCCAGGGTGGGGGTCCTGGCTGTCCCCTGGGTCAGGGGTCCTGGCCTCCCCAGGGTGGGAGTCCTGGCTGTCCCCAGGGTGGGGGGTCCTGGCTGTCCCCAGGGCGGGGGGTCCTGGCCATCCCCAGGGTGGGGGGTCCTGGCCATCCCCAGGGTCAGGGGTCCTGGCTGTCCCCAGTGGGGCACAGAGGTTCCCGGGGGCTCAGAGGTTCCCGAGGGCTCAGAGACCCCCAACCCCGGGGGTCTGGCGGGTTGAGGGGGGGTCCCTGACGCCGCGGCCCCCCGGCAGTGCTGCTGGCACAGCCCGTGGTGGGCGATGACGTGAGCGGGAAGACGCTGAAGATCACCGACTTCGGGCTGGCCCGCGAGTGGCAGCGAACCACCAAGATGAGCGCGGCCGGCACCTACGCCTGGATGGCCCCCGAGGTGATCCGGGCCTCCACCTTCTCCAAGGGCAGCGACGTCTGGAGGTGGGGAAGGGGCCCGGGGGGGGTCCTGGGGGGGAGGTTGGGGAAGGGTTTGAGGTGCCCCAACCCCCTGGGGGTGAGGGGTTTGGGGTTACCTGGGTGTTATGGGGTCACTCAGGTTTTTGGGAGGTGGTTGGAGCGTTTTTGGGGGGTCTGAGGGGGGGATCTGAGGGGGGTCTGGTGGGCTTCTCCTGGAGAGGGGTCCTGGGGGGGTCCTGGAGGGGAGGAAGCTCTGGGGCTGGGGTGGGGTTTGGGGTGCTCCAACCCCCTGGGGGTGAGGGGTTTGGGGTTACCTGGATGTTGTTGGGGTCACAGAGCTGCAGTTTTTTGGGGGGTCTGAGGGGGGGTCTGAGGGGCTCCTCCTAGGGGGGTCCTTGGGGGGGTCCTGGGGGGGGAGGTTGGGGAAGGGTTTGGGGTGCCCGAACCCCCTGGGGGTGAGGGATTTGGGGTTACCTGGGTTTTGTGGGGTTACACAGGTTTGGGAGAAGGTTTGAGCATTTTTGGGGGGTCTGAGGGGGGGTCTGATGGGCTTCTCCTGGAGAGGGGTCCTGGGGGGGTCCTGGAGGGGAGGAAACTCTGGGATTGGGGTGGGGTTTGGGGTGCCCCAACCCCCTGGCGGTGAGGGGTTTGGGGTTACCTGGACATTGTGGGGTCACTCAGGTTTTTGGGAGGAGGTTTGGACATTTTTGGGGGGATCTGAGGAGGGGGTCTAACGGCCCCCCCCGCCCCCCCCCCAAAGCTACGGGGTGCTGCTGTGGGAGCTGCTGACCGGGGAGGTGCCGTACCGGGGCATCGACGGCCTGGCCGTGGCCTACGGGGTGGCCGTCAACAAACTGACCCTGCCCATCCCGACCACCTGCCCCCCGCCCTTCGCACAGCTCATGGCAGGTACGGGGGGCTGGGGGGGCTGGGGGGGCTTGGGGGGGCTTGGGGGGGGCTTTGGGGGGGCTTGGGGGGTTCTGGGCATTGGGGTCCTCAAGAGTTTGGGATGGCTGAGGAGGGGGTTTGGGGGGTTTGGGGGTACCTAAGGGATGTCGGGGGTCCCCAGGAGCCCCCTCCCCACACCCAGAGCCCCCCCCGGTTCCCCTCCCCCAGCCTGCTGGGAGCAGGACCCCCACCGGCGGCCGGGCTTCGGGACCATCCTGCGGCGCCTGGGGGGGCTGGAGCCCGAGGGGCTGGGGCCCCCCGAGTCCTTCCACTCCCTGCAGGAGTCCTGGCGCCGCGAGATCCAGGGGCTCTTCGACGAGCTGAGGGCGCGGGAGAAGGTGGGGCCCGCCCCCCGAGACACCTGAGACCCCCCCCAAAACACCTGGGACCCCTCCCCGACACCTGGGACACCCCAAAAACCCCTGGGACCCTTCCTAAGCACCTGAGACCCCCCCCAAAACACCTGGGACCCCCTCCTGAGCACCTGGGACACCCCCCCAAACACCTGAGACCCCCCCCCAAACACCTGGGACCCCCTCCTGAGCACCTGGGACCCCTCATGAGCACCTGGGACCCCTCCCCAACACCTGGGACCCCCAACGCTTGGGATACTCCCCAAAACCTGAGACACTCCCCCAACGCTCGGGACCACCCCCAAAACCCGCCAGCACCCCAAGGAGACCCCCAGACCCCCTCGGGACCCCTTCAACAACTGCAGGGATCCCCCCAAAACCCTGCTGGGACCCCCAAACCCCTCCCCAACAGCTCTGCCCTCACTTGGGGCTGCTCCCTGTCCCTGCGACCCCCAGACCCCCCTGACCCCCCATGACCCCCATGACCCCCACATCCCTGAGACCCCCGTGACCCCTGTGACCCCTTCAACCCCCACATACCTGCAACCCCCGTGATCCCCGTGTCCCCCGTGACCCCACATCCCCCTGACCCCCATGACCCCACAACCCCCATGACCCCCACACCCCCATGACCCCCAGTGACCCCTTTGACCCCCGTGACCCCCGTGACCCCCACATCCCTGCAACCCTTGCAACCCCCATGACCCCCATGACCCCCACACCCCCGTGACCCCCGTGACCCCCACATCCCTGTGACCCCCGTGACCCCCATGACCCTCGTGACCCCCACATCCCCGTGACCCCTTGGACCCCCTGACCCCCATGACCCCCCCACATCCCCGTGTCCCCTGTGACCCCCATGACCCCCGTGACCCCCACAACCCCCATGACCCCCACATCCCTGTGACCCCTGTGACCCCCCACATCCCTGTGACCCCTATGTCCCCCGTGACCCCTGTGACCCCTTTGACCCCCTTGACCCCTGTGACCCCCGTGACCCCCATGACCCCCATGACCCCCACATCCCTGCAACCCCCATGACCCCCATGTCCCCCGTGACCCCCACACCCCCATGACCCCCATGACCCCCGTGTCCCCCCCGTGTCCCCCCCGTGTCCCCCCGGCGCCCCCAGGAGCTGCGCAGCCGGGAGGAGGCCGTGGCCAGGGCCTCCCGTGCCCAGCGCTCCCAGGCCGAGGCGCTGCGGCAGCGCGAGGCCGCCGTGGCGCGCCGGGAGCTGGAGGTGCTGGAGAGGGAGCTCAGCCTGATGCTCCGGGGACCCCCCCGGCCCCCCCCGGCCCCCAAGAGGCGCCGACCCCCCTTCCGGAGGCCACGGAAACCCGCGGACCTCATCGGGATGCCCCAGGGTGGGGAAGGGGGCTGGGGGGGGGGGTTGGGGTGGGCTGGGGGGCTTTGGGGGTCTGGAGGGGATTTGGGGGTCTGGAGGGAACTGGGGGCGCTGGGGACTTTGGGGGGTGTTGGGGGCTTTGGGGGGCTGGAGGGGATTTGGGGGTCTGGAGGGAGCCAGGGGGGGCTTTGGCTTTTGGGGGGGGGGGTGGGGGTCCTGAGGGATTTGAGGAGGTCTTGGGGGAGCAGAGGGTGTTGGGGGCTTTGGGGGTGCAGGGGGTGCAGGGGGGCTGGGGGTGGTTTGGTGGGGCCAGGGGGCTTTGGGGGGCTGGGGGCTTTGGGGGTCGTTGGGGACTTTGGTGGTCCAGGGCATTTGGGGGTCCTGAGGGGGGTGGGATCGTTTTGGGGGCCCTGGGGATTTTGGGGGGGCTGGAGAGTGTCTGGGTGCCCGTTGGGGGTTTTTTTGGGGGGCTCTCCTGACCGCGGCGCCGCCCCCTCCCCAGATTTCAAGCACCGCCTGACGGTCCAGGCGTCCCCCGGGGGGGACCCGCGGGGCCACGACCCCGAGGACGGCCCGGGGGAATCCCCGCCCTTCCCCCGCCTGCGCGCCATCCAGCGTGAGTGACGTCATCCCGGGGGGTCGGGGGGGGGGGTCGGGGGGGGGGGGGGGGACACCCCGGGGTGACACCGCGACCCCCTCCCCCCAATCCCCCCCCCCGCTCTGTGTCCCCCCCAGTGGAGCCCGAGGAGGAGGAGGAGGCGCCGCGGGGCCGCGGGGGCCGGGCCGGTGCCCCCAATGGCAGGTGCGTCCCATCCCCCCCTCCCCGACCCCCCTCCTGGCTCTGGGGAGGGGTCAGCAGCGTCCCAGCCCCCCCTCCCCGGACACCGCGACCCCTCCCCGGGCACCGCGACCCCTCCCCGGACACTCCCGTGCCCCCCCCGCGCAGGCGGCGGCTGCGGCCGGACGAGACCACCTGGTACCTGGACACGGAGGAGCTCAGCCCGGGGGACGCCCCCCAAAACGGTGGGTCTGGGTGGGTTCTGGGGGTCCCATCCCGCTGTCCCCCTCCCCACGCTGACCCTGCTCGTGTCCGGCAGGCGAGGCCGGGCCCCCGGAGGCCGAGGAGGGCCGGGGGTCTCGGGGAGGGACCCCCCGGCTGCTGCGGCGGGCGCTGCTGAAGGGCTCGGCGCTGCTGGCCTCGCTGGGGCTGGGCCGCGAGCTGGCGCCCCCCGAGTCCCCCCGCAGCCCCCCGCCCTCCCCCGGCCTCCTGCGCCTCTCCCCGCGCCGCTGGGAGCGGACCCTGGGCTCCCCGGAGTCACCCGGGACCCCCGAGATGGGCCGGGCCTGGAGCCCCGCGACCCCTGAGCCGAGCCGAGCCCGGAGCCCCGGATCCCCCGAGCCCAGCGGAGTCCGGACCCCCGGGACCCCCAAAACCCCCGGGACCCCCGAGCAGGGGCGAGCCCAGGTCCCCGGCTCCCCGGATCCGAGTGGGATCAGGACCCCCGGGACCCCCAGGATCCCCGGGACCCCCGAGCAGGGGCGAGCCCGGACCCCCAGGACCCTGGAGCTGAATTGGTCCTGGACCCC
Organism: Phylloscopus whistleri; assembly: GCA_017589585.1. Classification (NCBI taxonomy): domain Eukaryota; kingdom Metazoa; phylum Chordata; class Aves; order Passeriformes; family Phylloscopidae; genus Phylloscopus; species Phylloscopus whistleri. The sequence continues at coordinate 19,481 of JADMLD010001177.1, forward strand.
CGAGCAAGGGGGAGCCAGGACCCCCGGGACCCCCGGGACCCCCGAGCAGGGCCGTGCCCGGACCCCCGGGACCCTGGAGCTGGGTCAGCCCCGGACCCCCGGGACCCCTGAGCCGCGTCGTGCCCGGACCCCCGGGACCCCCGGGACCCCCGAGCTGGGGCTGCAGCCGTCGCCCCGGGGGGCGCGGAGACCCCGCGAGCTGAGCCCAGCCGGGACCCCCGAGTGGGGTACGTGGGACCGGGGGTGGGGGGAGGTTGGGGGTCTGGGGGGACAGATGTGGGGGGGGGGGTGGGACACAGGGGGGCTGTGGGGCAGTTTTGGGGGGGTCGTGGGGCAGATTTGGGGGTTGTGGGGCTTTTTTAGGGGTAGTGGGGTAGTTTCGGGGGGGTCGCGGGGCAGTTTTGGGGCTCGGGGGGGTCGCAGCGCCCCCCCAGCCCCGCCCTGCCCCGCAGGCCCCGCCCGGCCCCGCCCCTCCCCGCTCCGCCCCCGCATCGACCCCTGGAGCTTCGTGTCCGCGGGGCCGCGCCGGGCCCCGCCCCCCCGCCGAGCCCCGCCCCCGAGACCCCTTCACCGACCAATGAGAGCGCCCGCCGCGCCTTGGACCCGCCCCCGCCACCCCTCGGCGACCAATGAGCGGCCGCGGCGGACGGACTGACGGCAGCGAGCTCCGCCCCTGGCTCAGGCCACGCCCTCACCGGGCCGTGATTGACAGCCGCGTCGGCGGAAGCCCCGCCCAGGCGGGCGCGCCATTGGGCAAAGCAAAGGGCATTACAGAAGCTCCGCCCCCTCCTGGGCGGGGCCCCCACGGCAGGAAACCACGCCCCCTTCCTGGGGCGAACCAGGAAGCTCCGCCCTGATTGGCGGGCGCGCGGAAGCCCCGCCCCCCTCGGCGGAAGCCCCGCCCTTCGGGCGGTCCCGACACTGGACGGGGGTCCCGGGAGGTTCGGGGGGGGCGTCCGTGACCAAATAAAACTCCCGAGACCCCAAAACTGCCGCGGGCGCCTCCTCCTGCCTGGGGGGGGGCGGCAGAGGGGGGGGGCCGCGTGTTTGGGGGTCCCACCCCCCTCCCAGAGGGGCAGTCTGGGGTTTGGGGGGGTCCCATTCCCCCTCCCCCACAGCCCATCCTGGGGGTCCCAGCGCTTTGGGGGGGGGGGGGTCCTTTCCACCTTGGGGGGGGTCACAGCGGTTGGGGGGTCCCATCTCTCCCCTCGTCCCCCGCGGGGTTTTTGGGGTTTTGGGGAGGGGGCGGATTCGGGGGTTTGGGGGGGGGGGGGCTCCGTCTGCCCATTGGGGGCTCCCAGGAGTTTGGGGGGGGGGTCCCCGTTTCTTTTCTGGGGGGGTGGGGGGTGGTCTCAGGCGTTCCAGGGGGCCGCAGCCCCCCCACGGGTGGTCCCAGGAGTTTGGGGAGGGGGCTGGAGCCCCCCCAGCACCCCCGACCTGAGTGGGGGGGGGGTGCTCCAGGCACCCGAGGAATTCCCATCCCCCCCCCCACGGGACAAACCCCCCCCCACCCCGGAATTTTGGGGGAGGGGGGGGTCCCGCCCCCTCCCGTCCCACCGCCCCCTCCCGCCCTGCCCGGCGCTGGAACCGGCCCGGCCATCCGGGCTCCTCCCCTCCCCCCGCCCCCCTCCCCAATTCCTGGAGCGGACCCAGGGCCCGGCCCCCCGCCCCCCTCCCCCCTCCCAGGGCCCCCCCCCTCCCCCCCCCCCCATTCCAGCGCCATCCCAGGCGGCCGCGGGAAGGCGCGAGCCCGCCGGGATCCCCCCGCCCACCCCCGGGACACCCCCCGCGCCCGCCGAGGGGACCCCGCAGCCCCCCGGACACCCCTGGGGGGGACCCCCAGCGTCCGGCAAGGGGGGGGCTCCGGCCTCTGCGACACCCCCACCCCCTCCAGCGTCCGGGAGCGCGGAGACCCCCGAAAAGGGACCCTCGGCCTCCGGGCCGGGCGGCACTTTTGGGGGGGGAGCCCCTAGAGGGGGGGCAGGCAGCTGGGACCCCCCCCCAGGAGGGGGCTCAGCCTCCGGGACCCTCCCGAGGCTCCCAGGCCGCCGAGGGGCCCCCGGTGTCCGTGACCCCCCGAGGGGTCCCCGGCGTCCGGCGCGGAGCCCCCGCCCGGCGCGGGGTGCGGGCCGGGGGTCCCGGGGGGTTCCCGGGGGGTCTCGGGGGGCACCATGTGGCGCTGGGGGGGGCTGTGGGCGGCGCTGGCGGCGCTGGCGGCGCTGGGGGGGCGCGGGGGGGGCGCGGCGGTGGCCCGGGAGCGCTTCAAGGTGGTCTTCGCCCCCCTGATCTGCCGGAGGACGTGTCTGAAGGGGCTGTGCCGGGACTCGTGCCAGCCCGGCTCCAACATGACCCTGATCGGCGAGAACGGGCACGCGGCCGACACCCTGACCGGCTCGGGCTTCCGCGTGGGTGAGTGCGGACACCGGGACACCGGGACAGGGGGACAGGGACACCGGGACAGGGATGGGGACACCGGGACCGGGACACCCTGACCGGCTCGGGCTTCCGCGTGGGTGAGTGCGGACACCGGGACACCGGGACACGGGTGGGGACACCGGGACACGGGTGGGGACACCGGGACAGGGATGGGGACATGGGGACCAGGACACCCTGACCGGCTCGGGCTTCTGAGTGGGTGAGTGGGGACACCGGGACACCGGGACACCAGGACACCGGGACAGGGGGACAGGGGGACAGGGACACCGGGACAGGGATGGGGACAGCCCTGGGGACAGGGATGGGGACACCGGGACCGGGACACCCTGACAGGCTCGGGCTTCCGCGTGGGTGAGTGGGGACACCGGGACACCGGGATGGGGGGACAGGGACAGGGACATGGGGACAGGGATTGGGACAGCCTGGCCGGCTCAGGCTTCCGCGTGGGTGAGTGGGGACAGGGACACGGGGACAGGGATGGGGACACAGGGACAGGGACACCCTGACCGGCTCGGGCTTCCGCGTGGGTGAGTGGGGACACCGGGACAGCCCTGGGGACACGGGGACAGGGATGGGGGACACAGGGACACCCACGGGGACATAGGGACAGGCATGGGGACATGAGGACACAGCTGACACACTGACCGGCTCAGGCTTCCGAGCGGGTGAATGACACCGGGACGGGGACACGGGGACAGAGGGATGGCTCAGGTGTGGGGACAGCGCTGGGACAGCAGCGGGACCGTGATGAGGGTGGGACAGCGATGGGGACAGCGATGGGGACAGGGCCAGGATGGCGCGAGATGGGAACGGGGACACCGAGGACGGGGCTGCGATGGCACCGGGGCGGGACAGGGTGGCACCGGGACCGGGAGGGGACAAAGGGGACAGAGGGGTCTGGGGGGGGGCTCAGGGTGGTCTCAGTGGGTTTGGGGGCACTGAGGCGGTCTCAGGGGGTCTCGGGGGGCTCAGAGTGGTTTGGGGGAGTCTCCGGGGGTCTCCGGGGGTCTCCGGGGGTCTCAGGGGGTCTCTCTCCCCACAGTGGTGTGCCCCCTGCCCTGCATGAACGGGGGTCAGTGCAGCTCCCGCTCCCACTGCCTCTGCCCCCCCAACTTCACCGGCCGCTTCTGCCAGGTCCCCGCGGGGGGGGGGAGGGGGACGCGCAGGGGGGGGGACCCCCCCCTCCTCCCCCCCCCGCGCCCCCCCGACGCCCCCCCCGACCCCGCCCCGGGCTCCAAGGTCGCCGTTTACGCCGTCCAGGTCATCGCCGATGGCCCCGGGGGGGGAGGGGCGGCCCCCCCCGAGCCCCCCCCCCCCGGGGCGGCGCACGCTGGGGGGCACGGCGGGGGGCACGGGGGGGGGGGGACACGTCAGCCACGCCACCTTCGTCGTGCCCCTGGGCCCGGGGCACCACTCGGCTGAAGGTACCGGGGGGGGGGGCTGGGGGTGCTCGGGGGGCTCGGGGGTGTGGGGGGGGGGGCACGGGATTTTGGGGGGGGTCCCACGTGTCCGGGCTGGGTGTGGGGGGGTCCCAGGGTGCCGGGATTTGGGGTTTGGGGGGGGGGTCTGGGGGTGTTGGTGCTGAATTTTGGGGGTTTTGGGGACGGGGAGGGGGTCCTAGCGTGCCAGGGCTGGGGTTTGGTGGTCCCAGGGTGCAGGATCTGGGGGTCCCAGGGTGCTGGGTTTGGAGATTTGGGGGTCTCAGGGTGGCGGGTTTAAAGGTTTGGGGGGTCCCAGGTGCTGGTGCCGGGTTTGGGGGCTCTGGGGGGGTCCCAGGGTGCAGGATTCAGAGGTTTGGGGGTCCCGAGGTGCCGGGTTTGGGGGTTTGGGGGTCCCGAGGTGCCGGGTTTGGGGGTTCGGGGGTCCCGAGGTGCCGGGTTCGGAGCTCTGGGGGTCCCAGGTGCCGCTGCCCCCCAGCGCAGGTGCCCCCTCCCCTGGTGAACGTGCGGGTCCATCACCCCCCCGAGGCCTCGGTCCAGGTCCATCGCATCGAACCGCGGCCCCCCGAGGGGGCTCCCCGCGGCGGGGGGGGGCTCCTGGCCCACCCGGCCCAGCCCCCCGCCGGCAGCAAGCCCCCCGCGCCCCCCCGGCCCCACACCCACAAACCGCTGGGCCGCTGCTTCCAGGAGACCCTGCCCAAGCACTCGGTGAGGGGGGGGGGCGGCCCGGGGGGGGGGGGAAATTTGGGGGTCCGGGGAGCTTTGGGGGGGGGGGGGGGAGGGGGGCTGGGATTTTGGGGGGGTTGAGGGGTTTGGGGGGGATTTGGGGTGCTGACCCCCCCTCAATGCTGCACGGGGCTGCTCCTGGGGGTGCGGAATTTGGGGTCTCGGGGGGATGTTTGGGGGGGGCTCACCGTGGCCGGGGGTCCCTGGGGGTGCGGGGGTGGAGTTTGGGGTCTCGGGGGGGGGGTCGTTTTGGGGCGCTGACCCCCCCGCGCCCCCCCCCAGTGCGGCAGTAACCCCCTCCCCGGGCTGACCAAGCTGGAGGATTGCTGCGGCAGCATCGGCAGCGCCTGGGGACAGAGCAAATGCCACAAGTGTCCCCCGCACCTGCAGGGTGAGAGGGGAGGGGGCGCCCCCCGACCCCCCGGGACCCCCCACCCTGAACAAACCCCGCTGGCCGGGACCCCCCCCCCCCTCCTCACAATGACCCTCCCTCACCTCAGCCCGGACCCCCAGGACCCTCCCCCAGCCTAAAACTGCGACCCTCCCCCACCAATGACTCCCCTCCACCTCAGGGACCCCCAAAATCTGCCACCCCCTCCCCCAGGACGCCCCCCCGGGTCCCTCCCCCATGTCCTGACCCCCCCCTCGAGCCCCTCCCCCATGTCCAGACCCCCTCCCGAACCCCTCCCCCATGTCCAGACCCCCTCCCGAACCCCTCCCCCATGTGCAGACCCTCTCCCTGGGTCCCCCCCTAGTTCGGACCACCCCCCTCAGCCCCTCCCCCCGGTCCTGACCCCCACCCCCGAGCCCCTCCCCCATGTCCAGACCCTCCCCAGCCCCTCCCCCCGGTCCTGCCCCCACCCCGCTGCCCCCCCCGGCTCTGGGGGTGACGGGGGGGGGGGTCCGGGGGCTGTTTCAGGGTCGGGGTCCCCGAAGGCGGCGCGGGGGGAGCGCGGGGGGGGACTGCCCGCAGGGCTACAAACGCCTCAACAGCTCCCACTGCCAGGGTAGGGGGCGGGGGGGCGCGGGGGGGACACGGGGGGGCATGAGGGGGGCGGGGGGGGTGGGCGGGGGGGGCACGGAGGGGGCGCGGGGGGGCGAAGGGGTATGGGGGGGCACGGGGGGCGTGGGGGGAGATGGGGGGAGGCGCGGGGGGAGCACGGGGGGGGAATGAGGGGGGTGTGGGGGGCACGGGGGGGCGGCGGGGGGGGCATCTAAGGGGATTTGGGGGGGTGGGGGGGGCACGGGTGAGTGTGCGGCAGGTGTGTGTGAGAGGTGTGCGAGGGGCTTAAAGGTGGCCAGGTGTGTGTGTGTGTGGGGGGGGGGGGGTCAGGTGTGCTCACAGCTGTCGTGACACCCGTGCCGGGTGTGTTTTACCTGTGTCACACCTGTTACACACCTGTATCACACCCATATCACACCTGTATCACCTGTTTTACCTGTGCCACACCCATATCACACCTGTGCCACACCCGTATCACCTGTGCTGGGTGTGTTCTACCTGTGCCACACCCCTATCACACCTGTGCTGGGTGTGTTCCACCTGTGCCACACCCCTATCACACCTGTGCTGGGTGTGTTCCACCTGTGTCACACCTGTTACACACCTGTATCACACCCATATCACACCTGTATCACCTGTTTTACCTGTGCCACACGTGTATCATCTGTGTCAGGTGTGTTTTACCTGTGCCACACCCATATCACACCTGTGCTGGGTGTGTTCTACCTGTGCCACACCTGTCGCACCTGCCTCAGGTGTGCTCACACCCGGCTCAGGTGTGCTCATACCTGTCTCAGGTGTGCTCACACTCAGCTCAGGTGTGCTGTACCTGGCTCAGGTGTGCCGCACCTGGCTCAGGTGTGCTCTCCCGTCACAGACATTAACGAGTGTGCCCTGCCCGGCGTGTGCCAGCCCGGCGAGTGCCGCAACACCCAGGGCAGCTTCCGCTGCTCCTGCTCGGCCGGGCACGTCCTGGGGCCCTCCCGGAGCCAGTGCCTGCGTACGGGGGGCACGGGGGGCACGGATGGGGGTCCTGGGGGGTCTGGGGGTTATGGGGGGTCCTAGGGGTCCTGGACCACTCCCGGAGCCAGTGCCTGTGTATGGGGGGGGGCACGGGGGGCACGGCCGGGGGTCCTGGGGAACCTGGGGGTCTTGGAAATCCTGGGGTACCTGGGGGTTCCTGGGGGTCTTGGAAACCCTGGGGGTCCTGAGGGTTATGGGAGGTCCTGGGGGTCCTGGGAGACCTGGGGGTTCTGGGGGTCCTGGGGGGTCCTGGGGGGTCCTGGGAAGTCCTCGGGGAGCTGGGGGTTCTGGGGGTCCTGGTGGTCTTGGAAATCCTGGGGGTCCTGGGGAACCTGAGGGTCCTGGGGCTTCCTGGGGGGGGTCCTGGGGGCTCTGGGGGTCTTGGAAACCCTGGGGGTCCTGAGGGTTATGGGAGGTCCTGGGGGTCCTGGGGGGACCTGGGGGGTCCTGAGGGTTTGGGGCTCTGTGGGGTTTGGGGGCTCTATGGGATTTTGGGGTTCTATGGGATTTTGGGGAGCTCTGTGGGGTTTGGGGGGGCTCTGTGGGGTTTTGGGGGGGCTCGGGGGGGTTTTGGGGAGGGGTCTCTGAGGCGGCCGTGCCCCTCCCTCCCCGCAGCGGAGCCGGGCGAGGAGCGGGGTCTGTGCTTCCGGCTGGTGTCGGGGTCGCAGCAGTGCCAGCACCCCCTGCCCACCCGCCTGACCCGCCGCACCTGCTGCTGCAGCGTGGGCAAGGCCTGGGGGGGGCGCTGCCAGCGCTGCCCCCCCGACGGCACCGGTACGGGGGGCTGGGGGGGCGCTGGGGGGGGCGCTGGGGGGGTTTTTGGGGGCATTTGAGGGGCTTTGGGGGGGCCGCTGCCAGAACTGCCCCCCTCGATGGCACCAATACGGGGGGCTGGGGGGACTGCGGGGATTTTGGGGGGGCTTTGAGGGGCTTTGGGGGGGCTTGGGGGGGCTTGGAGGGCTGAGGGGGGGTTTTGGGGGGGCTTTGAGGGGCTTTGAGGGGGGTTTTGAGGGGTTTTGGGGGGGCTTTAGGGGGGCTTGGAGGGCTTTGGTGGGGCTTGGGGGGGCTGGGGGGTTTTGGGGGGGCTTTGGGGGGGTTTGGGGGGCTGCTCCCAGCGCTGCTCCCCCAATGGCACCAGTACGGGGGAATTTGGGGGGGGGGCACACCCGCCCTGGCAGCCCCGGTTTGTGGGTCTGGGGGCGGTTTTGGGGGGGTCACAGTCGCTCTGACAGTGCAATTTTTTGGGTCTGGGGGTTTTGGGGGTCGCCGTTCTGGGGTGGGGGGCGGGGCGAGGGCAGTTTGGGACCCCCCCCTCCCCCCAAACCTCCCCGCTGGGGACGGGGTCGCCGACCCTCCCCACCCAGGGAGAGCCGCGGCCGCTTTTGTGGGGCTGGGGGCCGCTCGGGGGGGGTCCCGGGGGGTTTAGGGGTGTCCCCCCCCCCACCCCCCACCCCTCTGACCCCTCCCCCCCCCCCCGTGCCCCTCCCCCCCAGCCGCCTTCAAGGCCATTTGTCCGGCGGGGAAGGGCTACCACGTGCTGACCTCGCACCAGACGCTGACCATCCAGGGCGAGAGCGAGTTCACCCTGCACATCCACCCCGACGCGACCCCCGAGCGGCCCCCCCGGCCCCCCCCGCCCGCCCCCAGCCCCGCGCCGCCCGACGCCCCCCCGCCGCCAGGTCGGGCACCGCCCCCCGCCCCCCACCCCCGCCACCTTCCCCGTGCCCCAAATGTCCCCTCACCCCCCCTCCCCTCACCCGGTGCTTGTCACCCCCCCCTGCCCCAATCTACCCTGGGGGGCTGCCTGTGACCCCTCCCCCATCTTCCCTGGGGTGTCCCCGTGTCCCTGTGACCCCTCCCATGTCCCTGTGACCCCATCATGTCCCCCCATCATGTCCCCTGTGACCCCCCCATCTTTCCTGGGGTGTCCCCTGGGGTCCCCCCATGTCCCCGTGACCCCCCCATCATGTCCCCGTGACCCCCCCATCATGTCCCTGTGACCCCCCCCCATGTCCCCTGGGGTCTCCCCCAATGTCCCCGTGACCCCCCCAGGTCCCCATAAACCCCCTGTGCCCCCCTCCCCCCCCATTTCCCCTTTGTGCCCCCCCATCCCTGTGTCCCCCCTCCCCATGTCCCTCCCCTCCCCCAATGTCCCCTGTCCCCCCCAATGTCCCCGGACCCCCCCTGACCCCCCTGTTTTGTGTGTCCCTCCCCCCCCGCCCCACGGTGGGGGGGGTCAGTTTGGGGTCTCAGCGCCCCCTCCCCCCGCAGCTGTGACCCCCTGGCCATGGTGAGTGTGGGGGAGGGGCGGGGGGAGAGGGGCACGAGCATGATGGGGAGGGGGGGGTCTCGGGGGGGGGGCTGGGGGGTGGGAGGGGGGCTGGGGGGGCGCGGAGGGGACAGAGGGGACACGGCTGTGCCCCCCCCGCCCCCCCCCCAGCTGCCGGCGTTCGGGAGCCCCTCGGAGGAGCAGGGCCTGGAGCAGCCCCCGGGGAGCAGCGACCCCCCCCGGTACCCCGGTAAGGGGGGGGGGGCGGGGGGGCGGGGGGGGGGACACTTTGGGGACAGTTCCGAGACACTTTGGGGGACAGTTTGGGGACATTTTGGAGACTTTGGGAACATTTGGGGACATTTTGGGACACTGGGGTCAGCTTGGGGACAGCGGGGGCAGTGGGGGAGCAGTTTGGGACAGCTCAGGGACACGCACCGGGATGAAGAGGGGCACGGGGCCGCGGGCCACCAGAAGGGTTGGGGACACTTTGGGGACACTTTGGGGACACTTTGGGGACCCCGTGCCCGGTCCCACGCCGCCACC
>JADMLD010001178.1:0-28916 GCA_017589585.1 Phylloscopus whistleri
GACGAGACCCTCTCCTCCAGCGGCTCGGAGTGCTACGGCAGCCCCTGCTCCATCCCCTCGCCCGCCACGCCGGGCTTCCAGCCCCCGCAGGCCCCAGGCAGGGAGGGCTCCTTCGGGGACTCGCCGCTGCCAAACTACGAGGGCGGGCAGCCCTGGGCTGAGCCGGCCAAGGGTGGGGCCTCACAGCCGCCCTTCTTCGCCTTCGGCCCGCCGGCCCCCAGCCCCGCCGGCTCCCCGGCCGGCCTGAAGGGGCAGCCAGGCCCCCAGCCCGCGTGGACCCGCGGCTGCTGGACACGGACGCCTTCCCCCCGAGCCAGGGTCCCCCTCCCAGGGGTTTCGCGGGGCTGCCCCTGGTGCCCACCTCCCCGCTGCTGGAGGGGCCGGCGCTGGCGCCCGCCAAGGTGCGCAGCCCCGGGGCAGGCGAGGGCCGCTGCGCCGTCTGCGGGGACAACGCCTCCTGCCAGCACTACGGCGTGCGCACCTGCGAGGGCTGCAAGGGCTTCTTCAAGGTAAGGGGACCCCCGTCCCCCCCCACGCCCCCCACCTGACGGCGTGCTGCCGGGATGTTCCCACAGTGCTTTGCGGCAGCGGGAGGATGCTGCGGGGTGCCCCGGGGAGGGGTAGGGCAGGGAGCGCGGCCGCGGAGCCCTCCCCGCGGACACGGAGCCGGATGCTGGGCTGGAGCGGGAGGCAGGGGAGGACAGAAGGGCTTTTGTTCGGAGCCGGGCGCCCCGGGCTGAGCTCGGCCGCTCCTTCCCCACCCGCAGCGCACAGTGCAGAAGAATGCCAAGTACATCTGCCTGGCCAACAAGGATTGCCCTGTGGACAAGCGACGCAGGAACCGCTGCCAGTTCTGCCGCTTCCAGAAGTGCCTGGCCGTCGGCATGGTCAAAGAAGGTACCGGGGGTCCCATGGCGGGTGGGGGGCACCCAGCAGGGGCGGGGAGTCCCCGCTCTGCAGCCTTGCTGGCTGCAGTGAGGGCAGGTACTCACTGCAAGTCCCAACCGCAGTGGTCAGGACTGACAGCCTGAAGGGGCGGCGGGGCCGCCTCCCCTCCAAGCCCAAGCAGCCGCCAGACGCGTCCCCGGTCAGCCTCATCACCTCGCTGGTGCGGGCACACATCGACTCCATCCCCAGTGCCACCAAGCTTGACTACTCCAAGGTAGGGCCGGTGCCACTCCATGCCCTGCCCAGGGCCATGCCAGGGCTGGGGCTGGATCCTGACCCATTCCCGTCCCTGTTCCTCACCCATCCCTATCCCAGATCCTGATCCTGACCCCATCGCAGTTCCTGATCCAGCCTCATCCCTGTTCCTGACCCAGCCTTTAGTCACTTCCTGACCTGTGTCCATCCCAGATCCTGATCCCATCCTCATCCCGACTCCTGATCCACCCCTGTCCCGATTCCTGACCCATTCCAGCTCCTGACCTATTCCCATCCTGATCCTGACCCGTCACCATCCCAGTTCCAGGAGGCAGCCCCGTGCCCGTTGGAGAAGGAGGACTCAGTGGACGTGCAGCAGTTCTATGACCTGCTCACCGGCTCCATGGACGTCATCCGCAAGTGGGCCGAGAAGATCCAGGGGTTCACCGAGCTGCCCAAGGAGGACCAGGACCTTCTGCTGGAGTCAGCCTTCCTGGAGCTCTTCATCCTGCGCCTGGCGTACCGGTGAGCCCTGGGGCAGCGCGGAGCAGGGGGAGCCCCAGGTGTCCCCAGGGGGTGACGCCTGGATTTCTGCTGGCAGCTCCAAGCCAGAGGAAGGGAAACTCATCTTCTGCAACGGGGTGGTGCTGCACCGGCAGCAGTGCGTGCGTGGCTTCGGGGAGTGGATCGACGCCATCCTCGAGTTCTCCCAGAGCCTGCACCGCATGAGCATCGACGTCCCCTCCTTCTCCTGCCTCGCCGCCCTCGTCATCATCACAGGTGAGAGCCCCCAGCTGCAGGATGGCTGTCCCCATCCCCACCCCGTGCCCGTCACCGCGATCCCACACCCTGTGTGTAACCCCAGACCGGCACGGGCTGAAGGAGCCGAAGCGGGTGGAGGAGCTGCAGAACCGCATCGTGGGCTGCCTCAAGGACCACGTGGCAGCAGCAGGGGCTGAGCCTGGGCGCTCCAGCTGCCTCTCCAAGCTGCTGGGGAAGCTGCCAGAGCTGCGCAGCCTCTGCACCCAGGGCCTCCAGCGCATCTTCTACCTCAAGCTGGAGGACCTGGTGCCGCCGCCACCCATCGTCGACAAGATCTTCATGGACACTCTGCCTTTCTGAGCCCCGGGCAAGGGGCTGCCCTGAGCCCCTGACCCGCCCGGGGACATCTGGGACCCGCCCTGGGCAACCCTGGTTCAGTCAGAGGATGCCTGGGAACCCCCTGGGCACCCCTGGGTCACCCCTGGGATGCCTGGAACGTCCACTGGGTACCCCGAGATCAGCCCTGGGATGTTTGGGACCCCTCTGGGTGACCCTCAGAATGCCCAGAAACCACCTGGGCACCCCTGGATCACCCTCCAGGATGCCTGGAACCTGCCCTGGTCACTCCTGGATCAGTCCTGGGGTGCCCAGGACCTCCCTGTGGACTCCTGAATGACCTCTGGGACACCTGGGAACCCCCCCCCCGGGTCATCCCCAAGACTCTGTGTACACCCCTGGATCCCCACCTGGAACCCCCTCTTGAATCACCCCCAGAATGCTCCCTGGGGTCACCCCCAAAACACCTGGGTCCCCACCAGGCACCCCTGGATCACCCCCAGAATGCCTGGAATCCCCCCTGGGTCACCCCCGGGATGCCCGGGACCCTCTGGGCACCCCCAGATCACTCCCGTGATGCCTGGGACCACCCCTGCGTCACTCCAGGGATGCCTGGGATCCCCTCGGGATCACTCCCAGGATATCTGGGTCCCCCCCCTCAGATGCCTGATTCTTCTCGGGGGCACCCTTGGGGGTGCCCCGTGTGCCTTCGCGGCCCAGGGCGCGGCCCCACAGCAGCCCCGGTGCCGTCTTCCCCGGGGGCATCGCCGGCGCGGTGCCCCCTTCCCCTGTAAAAACTCCCCTGATGTAAATAGCGCCGGCCGGGTCCTGTACAGAGCGGGGGGCGCGGGCGAGGGGTGGCTCCGACCCCCTTAACCTCGGCCCCTTCCCCTTTATATATATTTTTCTGGGTTTCCCTCTTTTTGGCCATTTTCTGTATATAAACTTGTACGTACAGTGAGAGCCGCTGGGTGGGACCTTAGTCCCTTGTTGATATTCGGGGATTGGGAAGGGGAGTCAGAGCAACGGGGCTGGGGACAGCTGGGACGCTGGAGACGGGGAAAAACGGGGTGCCAGAGCTGGGGAGAGTGGAGATGTCGGAGCTGGGGGCAGCCAGAAGTCCTGGGGGTGGCCAGGAGGGCTGGAGCTGGGAACAAACAGGACATTGGAGCTGGGACAGAGCTGGGTACAGTCCTGGGGACCAGAGCTGGTGGCAGCCGGGGCTCGGCAGATGTCAGAGCTGGGGGCAGCTGGGATAAAACCAGGACGCTGGAGCTGGGGAAAAAAAAACCGGTTCAGTGGAGCCGGGACAGCCGGGGCGATGGAGCCGGGGACAGCTGGAGCTCCGGAGCTGGGATGCCTGAGCTGTGGGCAGCCGGGCCGGTGGATCTGGGGACAGCTGAGCTACTGGAGCCAGCGACAGCCGGCGTGCCAAAGCCAGGGACAGCCGCGGCTCCAGAGCTGGGGCGCCGGAGCCGGGGACAGCCGGGGACAGCCGGGACGGCGGAGCCGGGGACAGCCGGGGGCAGCCGGGACGCCGGAGCCGGGGACAGCCGGGGGCAGCCGGGACGCCGGAGCCGCACGTTGCCCACGCCGCTGCCCTTGAACCGTCACTCACCCCCGCGGCTGCCCCGCACCTGTCGCCTGCCTGATTTATCCTCCCCAAAATAACCGGGAAGCGTGACCGTGTCCCCCGCTCGTGTTCCTGGGGACGTGGCCGCTGGCAGGGCCAGCCCTGGAGGGCGGAGGGGGGGGGGGGGTGGGGTGATGGCGTTTGGGGTCCCAATCCCAGGAGCTGGGGACAGAGCCAGGGGTTCCGAGGCAGGGGGGTGACACGCGCGGCTGAAATGTCCCCCCGGTTTGTCCTCGTGCTGGGGACAGCCCGGCCCCGGAGCAAAAGTCACCGGGGATACCCAGGGCCGGTGCGGAACAAGGGCCACATTGAGGCGCGGGGCCGGGGGCGCCCAGCGGTGACACACAACAAGGGTCCCTCTGTCCCCCCGCCGCCACCCCCGCCCTGGGGACAGCGCTGACGCACGGCGGGGCCGCGAACGGGACTCGGGGTGGGGAAAACAGCCGGGGCTGCGCACAGCGGGCACGGGGTTGGCACCCGGCACTGCTCGGCTCGGCACGGCTCTGCTCCCGTCGCGCCGCAGGTCTCTGTCCCCTCCCCACAGCTCAGGCTGCCCCCTTTGTCCCCGTGTCTGTCTCGGTTCCCTTGGCAGGGGCTGCTGCAGGAGGGATGGGGACGGTACCAGCAGGGCAAAAGACAAAGCAGCTCCGTGGCCAGCTCCGGCCACGCCGGTGCTCCCGGAGCTGCACGGCACAGGCGCGGCTGTCCCGGTGTGTGCCCGGCTCCCCGCACGGTGGCAACGCCGTGGCCACGTTCCTGCTGCTGCTTACAGCAAACCGCGTGTCCCCATGGCAGCGTGGCCGATCAGTGCCCCAAATCCGCGTGTCCCCGTCCCCCTGTGTCCCCCACGTCTGTTCATTCATGCGTCCCTCTGTCCCCATGTCCATCCATCCCACTGTCCCTGTGTCTCTCATGTCCATCCATCCATCCATCCATCCGTCCGTCCTTCTGTCCCTCTGTCCCTCTGTCCCTCTGTCCCTCTGTCCCTTATGCTCTCAGGTCTCTGTTTCCAGTGTCCCCTGTGCCCTGTGTCCCCATTCCCTGTGTCCCCATGCCCACCCATTCCCCGTTCCTGTGTCCCCCACGTCCCTGCTTCCCCTACACCCCGTGTCCCCACATCCACGTGTCCCCCTGTCCATCCACATCCCCATATCCAACCATCTCACTGTCCCTTTGTGCCCCTGGTCTTCATGTCCCTTTATCCAGTATCCCCTGTGTCCCTGTGTCACACTGTCCCTTGTGTCCATCTGTCCCTGTGTCTCCCCTTCCTTATCTCCCCATGGCCCTGCTGTCCCATATCCTTGTGTCCCTTCTGTCCCCCGTGCCCCTGCGATCCCCATGGCCCCCGCCGGTACCTCTGTGGCCCGTGTCCCCACGCGTGTCCCCCCCGTTGTCGCCTTGTCCCCGCAGGGGTCAGCGGGGGACACCGACCGGCTGCAGTACCGCCGCGGAGCCTCCAGCACAGGGGGCGCAATGGAGCCGGTGAGCCGCTCTGGGCTGCGGCGTTGCAGCTCTATGACCCTTGGGAATGAACCAAGCTGGGGAGAGGGGAATCCGCGGACTCGGAACGGCAATTCCACCCCCGGCACCGCCCCGCGGCTGGAAACGTTACCAAAGGAGCAAAATATTAACGGAATCAAGTTCAAGAGTGATGAAACGCGGTGATCATGGCCGGAAAGGCCGCTACGGTGGCCGGTGGTGTGTTCTGACCCCCCCACGCAGATTGGGATGATCCATTTCCCTCCGTGCCGTCAGATGGTCGGGCCCGGGCGGTGAGTGGGGACCGGGGCTGGGGCCGGGGCCGGGGGTGAGGGGGCCCGGCGACCGGGGGGGATCCGGGGCCTCGAGCCTGGAGAGAACCTGAGGCGTGGGAGACTGAGGTGGGCTCGGGCCGGGACGTCTGGACCTGTGTGGTGTATTGGGAGGGCCCAGCCGAGCCCCTGTGAGGTGGGGGTGAGCCCGTGCCGGGACACCCGGGTCCCTCTGGGGTATTGGATCCCTGAGGGGACCCGACCAGGACATTTGGGTCCCTCTGGGATATTGCGGAGCCCGCACCAGGACTCCTGGCGTCCTTGTTTGCTGGCGGGGGAGTCACGCTGGGACACCGCCCTGGGGTGCGAGGAGACCAGGCCGGGATATTTGGGAACCTTGTGGAGGAGGCCCGGTGGGGCATCCAGACCCGGACCCCCCTGAGCTTCTGCGAGATGTGTGCGGGGGTCCATATATCTGTGGGGTGTGAGGGATTTCAACCAAGACATCTGGGTCTCTGTGGGGCTGTGGGGGGCCTGGATCAAATCAGGACATCCGGATCCCCGTGGGTTACCGGGAGGGCCACACCCGAGGGGGACCGGGACATCGGCACGCAGGGGGTTGGGCACAGGGGGCTGCCACCTGCAACCAACACCCCCTGGGCACCCTCCTGTCCCCTCAGCAGCCGCTGCTGTGCCCCCTCCGGCGCCGGCCCTGCCATGAACTGCCGCGCCGAGGTGCTGGAGGTGTCGGTGGAGGGGCGGCAGGTGGAGGAGGCCATGCTGGCCGTGCTGCACACCGTCCTGCTGCACCGCAGCACCGGCAAGTTCCACTACAAGAAGGAGGGCACCTACTCCATCGGCACCGTGGGCACCCAGGACGTGGACTGCGACTTCATCGACTTCGCCTACGTCCGCGTCTCCTCCGAGGAGCTCGACCGGGCCCTCCGCAAGGCTGTGGGGGAGTTCAAGGTAAGGGGGTGCCAGCAGCGGTGGAAATGGGAGCGTGAAAGGCGTTAAGGACAAGACAGACAATCCAGACAAGGAGCAGCTGGGGGAATTGGATCTGTTCAGCTGGAGGAGACTCATCAGATCATCCCTGGGGCAGCTCTGATCTCTGCTCTCTGGGAGAGTGACAGGGCCTGAGGGAGCTGCATCGGGGAAGGGGTAGATACTGGGAAAAGGTTCTTCCCCCAAAGGGAACCGGAACAGCTCCCTGGGGTTTGGTCGTGGCCTCAAGGCTGCCAGAGCTCAGGGAGTGTTTGCACAACGCTCTCAGGCACAGGGTGGGATTGTTGGGCTGTGCCAGGAGGGCCAGGAGTTCGACTGGATGATCCTGGGGCGTGCCTTCCAACTCAGGGTGCTCAGTGACTCTGTAAAGCCCGCTGGGATGTGCCCGAGGTGGGGTGGCTCAGTTCTGCTGCCCCGCAGGACGCGCTGCGCGGCTCCGGCTCCGACGGCATGGGCCAGATCTCCCTGGAGTTCTACCAGAAGAAGAAGTCACGCTGGCCCTTCTCAGACGAGTGCATCCCCTGGGAGCTCTGGACCATCAAGGTGAACGTGGTGAACCTGGCCAACGAGCAGGAGCGGCAGATCTGCCGCGAGAAGGTGGGCGAGAAGCTCTGCGAGAAGATCATCAACATCGTGGAGGTGATGAACCGCCACGAGTACCTGCCCAAGATGCCCACCCAGTCCGAGGTGGACAACGTCTTCGACACCAGCCTGAAGGACGTGCAGCCCTACCTGTACAAGATCTCCTACCAGATCACAGACTCCCTGGGCACCTCGGTCACCACCACCATGCGCCGGCTCATCAAGGACACGCTGGCGCTGTAGGGCTGGTGTCACCCAGGCAGGGTGGCCGTGGCACTTTTGGGACAGTGACTCTGCTCGGATCCCCTCCTTCACCTCCAGAAAGCCTCTGGGAGGAGCTTGGCTCGGCCTGGCCTGTAATTTGAGGGTTGCTGCTCCTCGGTTTGTGCCGTGGGGTTTGGTCCATCCTGGAGAACTGGCTCGGTGGCTCCGGCCTGGCTGATGACAGGGGTGAGTCCTCAGGGCACGTGTGGCACCAGCTCCCAGTGGTGCTGGGGCCTGGCAGAGGGTGCTGGGGGTCAGGGTGACACCTGAACCCCACCCCTCTGCAGCACACTCGGTGCCACACAGCCAGTGCTGGCCGTGTCCCTTATCACCACCTGTCCCCCAGTGTCACCCTTGTCCCTGGGGGGACAGAGCTGCCCCCAAAAATAAAAGTGTTTCTGCTTTCACATGGAGCCTGGTCACATCCTGGCTGGGGGAGGGGGGAAGTGGGTGCTGAGGCTGAGCTGGTGGTGCCCATCGCATCCAAAAGGAAGGGGCTGAGCTGGGGGTCTGCACTGGACCCCCGGGCTGTGGGGCTGAGCTGGGGGTCTGCACTGGACCCCCGGGCTGTGGGGCTGAGCTGGGGGTCCCCATGGCACACTCACACCATGGGGCTGAGCTGGGGACCCCCATGTAATGGGGCTGAGCTAGGGGTCCCCATGGCACACTGAAACCATGGGGCTGAGCTGGGGGGTCCCCATTGCACCCCCGTGCTGTGGGGCTGAGCTGGGGGTCCCCTGAGCCACAGGGCTGAGCTGGGGGTCCCCATGGCACATTCATCCCATGGGGCTGAGCTGAGGGTCCCCATGGCACACTCATCCCATGGGGCTGAGCTGGGGGCCCGCAGTGCTGTGGGGCTGAGCTGGGGGTCCCCATTGCACCCCCGTGCTGTGGGGCTGAGTGGCTGCAGAATGGGCAGAATGAGCAGCCCCAGCTGCCCCCCAGGGCACCCAGGGAGGGAGCTGGGGTGACTCCCCCTTCCTTGCAGGACTCTGCGCTCCTCCAGGGGGGCTCCAGGGCAGAGCAAAGCTGCTGCCCCTCGCCGGGGGGGCACCCAGCGCCGGCGAGCGTGAGGGGGGCCACGGGAGGGGGGGATAAGACGCTCCCTGACATCACTTAAACCCTCCCCGTCTGTCACCGCCACACTCGGCTCCCGGGAGGAAGGAGAGGAGGAGGAGGAGGAGGGGGGACATGAACACCACCCGGCAGGACACGGGGGTGAGCCAGGCCGCCCAGATCGCCGTGGTGCTGGTGCTCTGCCTCGCCGTCACCTTCGCCGTTCTCTTCCTGGGCTGCAACCTGCTCCTGCAGGCCGAGAGCCTGGCAGCGCCCGCGGCCCAGGGCGAGCGGCGCCCGTCCGAGCCCGACGGCGGCACCGAGGGCACGTAGGGACCGGCTGGAGCCGCCGGGATGGACAGACGGACAGGTGGATGCGGACGGACAGCAGCGTCCTGGCCCGAAGCACCTCCGAGGGAGGGGGACAGCGCTGGGAGGCTCGTGTGGGGCAGATGTCACTGAGGGTGTGTAGGGACTGGGCAAGCAGTGGATGGACAGACGGACGGACGGACGGACGGACACGGATGGATGTGGATGGACAGCAGTGTCCTTGCCTGCAGCATCTCCAGTGACCCTGGGGTGTGCACTGGGATCCTGCCCTGAGCGCTGGGGACTCCTGTGGCTGGATGGCGCTGAGGGCAGGTGGGACCTGCCGAAGCCCAGCAGACAGACGGACGGATGGATGGACGGACACGGCTGGATATGGATGGACACAGCTGGACAGCAGCATCCTTGCCCACAGCATCTCCGGGTGTCCCCCAGGACGGAGCAGGGGGCTCGTGTGGGTGGATTAAAAGGTCCCAGGTCAGCGGCGGAGCTGGGGGAGCTGAGGCCGGGCCGGATCCCACCCTGGGCGCGGCAGTGCTGGTAATCCCCCCAAGAGGATTAGGGGAAACTTTTATTCCCTGTTTCAGGGCTAATCCCTGGGCTGGTGGGGCTCAGTGAGGGAGGCCAGGCCCTTGTGCTGCTGCTGGGGGTCTGGGGTCGCATCCTGCCCCTCCCTCCCAGCCCCCCCATGGTCGCATTCCACCCCCACAAACCCTTTCCTGGCCCCATCCTGCCCCTCCACTCCCTCTGGGCCCTCATCCTGCTCCCCCTGCACCCCCTCCCAGCCTCGAATCTGTTACCAGTCCCCCACAGCCACCAAAAGTGGGGTGAACCGAGAGCACCCCGCACTGGAGGGACGCAGGGCACTCCCAGTTCCTCCCCAGATCAGGTTCCCCCCTCTCCTTAATCCCACAGCTTTAATAACAGCACTGCAAAGCCCTGCCAAATGTCTGCTCCCTGCACATCTCTGTGCCCCCCTCTCTGCCCCCGCCACCGGACACAGGACCCCAGACCCCTGGGCTGCCTCTGTGCCCCCAGCACGCTCCCCCAAATCAGGCACTGGCCATGTAAAAGACTCCATATATTTCACATGTACAAAAAGTCGCTGCGGGGGGGGGTGGGCAGGGGGGGTCCTGGGGGGTGGGGGGCACCATCCTGCCCCTCTCCCGGTGCCCCCCCCCGCCCCCAGCCTGGCTTTGGTCCCTTTTTTTTTGGCACTTAGTGTTCACATCAGTGGTCAAAGTGTCGAGCGCGGGGTGGAGGGGTCCCTCTGGTCCCTGTAGTGGGGGTGGGGGCTCTGAGGCAGTGAGCCCCCCCGGGGGAACCAGGGGCTCTGACGGGGAGGGGGCACCCCACGGGTCAGCTCCTGCTGCTGGGGCCCCACCACAGATGGATTTGGCCTCTGCTTGGGTGGGCAGGGGGTGGTCTGGGTGCAGGGTCTCCCTGGGCACAGGGGTGCCACCCGTGAGGATCGGTGGCACGAGGGCGTTTTGGCCCTGTTCCCACACGGTGTCAGGGCAGGACGGAGCCTCTCTGGGCAGCTGGGGGGGGCAGAGGGGGGCGAGGAGAGGAAACTGAGGCAGCCCCAGTCCTCCCCTGCCCCCCCCACCCCCCGTCGGGCTCCTCAGCCTTGCTCGGCTACAGGCGGATCCACCTTCGGGCTGTGGGATGGAAGGGACAGTCAGGGACAGAGCCAGGGACACCTGGCCTGGCCTGGCCTGAGGGGGTGCCCAGGTGACCCCCCCCCAGAGTACGGGCAGCACAGGGTGAGTCCTCCACGACCAGTAAGGCACTGGGATTTGCACTCTGGTCCCAGCAGGGCACTGGGACCATACCCTGGCATCCAGTTCTGCACTGGGACCCCGCATTGGGATCCAGTTCTGCCCTGAGATCCTGCACGGAACCCAGCAGTGTACTGGGACCTTGTATTGGGATCCAGTGTTGTGCTGGGATCCCATCTTGAGACCCAGTAGTGCACTGGGATCCTGCCCTGGGATCCAGTGATGCACTGAGATCTCATTCTGGGATCCAATATTGCAGTGGGATCTGTTCTGGAATCCAGCCTTGCTCCAGGATCCAGTGCTGGGATCCTGTGCCAGGGCCCAGCCTTACGTGAGGATCCAGTGCTGGGATCCTGTGCCGGGACCCAGCCTTGCCCTGAGATCCTGGACTGGAATCCTGTGCCAGGACTCCATGCTGGGTAGCAACATTTCACTGGGATCCAGTGCCAGGACCTGGCCTTACATCTGGATCCAGCCTTATGCTGGGATCCTGTGCTGTGATCCAGGCTTGCACTGGGATCCTGTGCTGGGATCCTGTGCTGGGATCCAGCCTTGCACCAGGATCTTGTGCTGGGATCCTGTGCTGGGATCCAGCCTAGCACAGGGATCCTGTGCTGGGATCCAGCCTAGCACAGGGACCCTGTGCTGGGATCCAGCATTGCACCAGGATCTTTTGCTGGGATCCTGTGCTGGGATCCAGCATTGCACCAGGATCTTTTGCTGGGATCCTGTGCTGGGATCCAGCCTAGCACAGGGATCCTGTGCTGGGATCCTGTGCTGGGATCCAGCCTTGCACCGGGATCTTGTGCTGGGACCCTGTGCTGGGACCCTGTGCTGGGATCCAGCCTTGCACCAGGATCCTGTGCTGGGATCCTGTGCTGGGATCCAGCCTTGCACCAGGATCCTTTGCTGGGATCCTGTGCTGTGATCCAGGCTTGCACCAGGATCTTGTTCTGGGATCCCGTGCTGGGATCCAGCCTTGCACCAGGATCTTGTTCTGGGATCCTGTGCTGGGATCCAGCCTTGCACCAGGATCTTTTGCTGGGATCCTGTGCTGTGATCCAGGCTTGCACCAGGATCTTTTGCTGGGATCCTGTGCTGGGATCCAGCCTTGCCTGCCCCGATCCAAAGGACCGGGGCACACCCTGGGGTGACAACATGCAGGGAGGGGAGCGTGCAGAAGGGGGCATGCGGGGTCAGGGGGAACCCAGGGGGGATCCAGGTGGGTGATCCAGGGGGGATCCAGGTGGGGATCCAAGGGGATCCAGGCATGCAGGTGGTACCTGGGGCGTTAACAGCTGGACTCGTCGTGGTGGGACGGGTCGCAGAAGAAGCGGGAGCCCCGCTTGGCCGTGCGGGCAGTGAAGGGGACGCTCTTCAGCGCTGCGGGGGTACGGGCAGGGGAACGGGGGGGACAGGGAGGTGTCAGCCCCCATGGCTGGCGGGGCCAGGGCAGGGGGCCGGGGGGCCGAGGGGGCCGTACCGGTGATGATGTCCTCGATGGTGCCGTCCTTGCCCTCGTACATGGGCCGGTGGTCCTTGGCCTGGCGCCGCCGCAGCTCCGCGATCAGCTCCTGCTGCTGCCACTTGTTCCGCTGCGAGGGAGGCGCAGGGGGGTCCAGGTTTAGGGACACGGGGGGTCCCCTCCGTGCCCCCCACCCCGTGCCTGCCTCCACTAACCTTCTCCTGCTTTTTAGCCTCCTGCGCCAGAAGCTTCTCCCGCATCACCTCCTCCTGCTTCTTCCGTGTCTCGTTTTCCTGCTCCGCATCCTGCCAGGGCGCAGACGTGTGGGGGCTGTCAGCTTTCCCCCACCGTGGCACACCACCACAGCCCCCTCACCTGCAGCGAGTCCCCTCCCGGCCCCGCCTCACCTTGTACGAGTGGATGAACCGGACAAAGACCGGGAAGAAGACGGACGGCGGGGTGGTCTTGGGGCTCTCGCCGAAATACCGCACCACGGTGTTGTAGGCATCCTGGCACGGGAGCCGTGGTCAGGGGTGGGCAGTGTCCGGCACGGGGGGGGCTCAAGGCATGGTGGGCATCAGGTGTGGGCAAAGCAGGGCAGGGGTGTAGCAGGAGTGTGCAGAGCCAGGTGCGTGTGACAAGGGACGCACACGGAGAATGCAAAGGAAGGCGGGAGAGCACAGGGGCCGTGCAGAGCAAGGTGTGGGTGAGCAAATGTGCACAAAAAGTGTGCAGAGCAAGGTGTGGCTGACCAGGTGTGCAAGAGGAGCGTGCAAGACAAGGTGTGGATGACCAGGTGTGCATGACAAGTGTGCAGAGCAAGGTGTGGGTGACCAGGTGTGCAAGAGGAGCATGCAAGACAAGGTGTGGATGACCAGGTGTGCATGACAAGTGTGCAGAGCAAGGTGTGGCTGACCAGGTGTGCACAAGGAGCATGCAAGACAAGGTGTGGCTGACCAGGGGTGCACAAGGAGCATGCAAGACAAGGTGTGGCTGACCAGGGGTGCACAAGGAGTGTGCAGAGCAAGGTGTGGCTGACCAGGTGTGCACAAGGAGCATGCAGAGCAAGGTGTGGCTGACCAGGGGTGCACGAGGACCATGCAATACAAGGTATGGGTGAGCAAATGTGCACAAGGATCATGCAGAGCAAGGTGTGGATGACCAGGTGTGCAAGAGGAGCATGCAGAGCAAGGTGTGGCTGACCAGGTGTGCACAAGGAGCGTGCAGAGCAAGGTGTGGCTGACCAGGTGTGCACAAGGACCATGCAAGACAAGGTGTGGCTGACCAGGTGTGCACAAGGAGCGTGCAGAGCAAGGTGTGGATGACCAGGTGTGCACAAGGAGCATGCAGAGCAAGGTGTGGATGACCAGGTGTGCACAAGGACCATGCAGAGCAAGGTATGGCTGACCAGGTGTGCACAAGGAGCGTGCAGAGCAAGGTGTGGATGACCAGGTGTGCACAAGGACCATGCAAGACAAGGTGTGGCTGACCAGGTGTGCACAAGGACCATGCAAGACAAGGTGTGGCTGACCAGGTGTGCACAAGGAGCGTGCAGAGCAAGGTGTGGATGACCAGGTGTGCACAAGGAGCATGCAGAGCAAGGTGTGGATGACCAGGTGTGCATAAGGAGCATGCAGAGCAAGGTGTGGATGACCAGGTGTGCATAAGGAGCATGCAAGACAAGATGTAGCTGACCAGGTGTGCACAAGGACCATGCAGAGCAAGGTGTGGATGACCAGGTGTGCAAGAGGAGCGTGCAGAGCAAGGTGTGGATGACCAGGTGTGCAAGAGGAGCATGCAGAGCAAGGTGTGGCTGACCAGGGGTGCACGAAGACCATGCAAGACAAGGTGTGGCTGACCAGGGGTGCACAAGGACCATGCAGAGCAAGGTGTGGCTGACCAGGTGTGCACAAGGAGCGTGCAAGACAAGGTGTGGCTGACCAGGTGTGCAAGAGGAGCATGCAGAGCAAGGTGTGGCTGATCAGGTGTGCACAAGGAGCATGCAAGACAAGGTGTGGCTGACCAGGTGTGCACAAGGAGCGTGCAGAGCAAGGCGTGGCTGACCAGGTGTGCACAAGGACCATGCAAGACAAGGTATGGCTGACCAGGGGTGCACAAGGAGCATGCAGAGCAAATTGTGGCTGACCAGGTGTGCACAAGGACCATGCAGAGCAAGGTGTGGCTGACCAGGTGTGCCCGTGGTCGGTGCCAGGCCGGGTGTGAGCTGCCCTCACCTCGGCCGTGCGCGCGTCGCGCTGCAGCCGCTCCAGCTGCCCCTCGCTGCCGCCCAGGAAGCCGCGCAGCACCGCGCTCTCGTGCTGCCCACACTCCCGCCGCAGCAGCTCCATCCCCCGGCCCAGCTCCTTCACATCCAGCAGCACGTTCTCCAGGGACACTGCAGGGGACACGGGACGGGTCAGTGGCTGCGTGGGGCCGGGATGGCGAGGTGGGGCCGTGGGTTGAGGGGCACCTGCCGCAGCCTTCTCCACAAAGTGCAGCTCCTGCCAGAAGG
The DNA here is from genome assembly GCA_017589585.1 of Phylloscopus whistleri. Lineage (NCBI taxonomy): Eukaryota > Metazoa > Chordata > Aves > Passeriformes > Phylloscopidae > Phylloscopus > Phylloscopus whistleri. The sequence continues at coordinate 14,621 of JADMLD010001178.1, forward strand.
TCGCCAGCTCCGGGTACTTCTCCCGCACCGTCAGCGCGATGAAGTGCAGCAGCGTCATCTTCCTGTCTGTGGACTTGGTGTCCAGGAGCTGCAGGAGGATTTGGGGAGGGGGTCAGGGCTGTGGGGTGAGAACCTCGGGGTCCCAGGGAGCTGGGGAGGGAGGGGCTGCCCCACCAGGTCCAGGCTCTGCAGTTTGAAGCCGTAGACTGCACCGCGTTTGCTGCTGTTCATGTAGTTGCCCAGCGCCAAGATGATCTGCAGGGAGAAAGCAGCAGGGTTGGAGGGTCAGGAGGGAGCGAGACCCCCACAGGATCCACCTCACCCAGCTACGGTGAGGCTGGAGTGAAGACCCCCGCCCAAGCCCGTCCTCACATCCCCACCTCCAACATGTGCTTCAGCTTCTGCGACGACTTGACAGAGGCCGAGGCCGCGATGATGGCATTGAGCTGCTGCAGGGGGACAGAACGGGGGGGCTCAGCTGGGCTTCAGGGCGCAGGGACCCCCGAGGAGGGTCCGGCACCCCCCTCCCCGGCTCCCTACCGGCGTCAGCATCTGGATGTTCTCGGCGAAGTTGCCGAGGAAGGCCATGATGGCCATGCGCTGCGGCAGCCGCTCCACCTTGCTGAACTGCAGCATGAACCTGTCCTCGTCCGCCAGCTCCTCCAGCGGCTTCCGCTCGCGCTCGTACTGCCGCAGCGCCTTGGCCTCCGCCTCGGTGGGCAGGAACCGCATCAGGCACTCCACGAAATCCACCGGCAGCGTCGCCAGGTCAAACCTGCCCGGCACCGCAGCGTCGGGGAGTGATCCCATCCCGGCTCCCTGCTGGGCCACCCTGAACCGCAGCCAGAGCCCCTGCACCCTGCCTGAACCTCTGAACCCTGCCTGGACCCTCTGAACCCTGATTGCACCCCCCAGCCAAGTCCTCTGCACCCCAACAAGGCCTTCTACATGTTGCCTGGCTCTTCTGTCGATCCCCCTTTGACTCCTTTCCCCCTGGCCAGACTCCCTGCAGCCCACCAAGCCCCTCTGCATCCCACACAGTCTCTCTGCACCCTGCCTGGCACCCCTGAACCCCAAACAACTCCCGCTGCACCTTTGCCAAGATTCCCTGTACTCTGCCTAGGTCCCCTGAACCCTGAGCAGCCTCCCTGCCCCCCAGCCAAACCATCTGCACCCCAGGCAGCCCTCTTGAACCCTGCCTGTCCCTCCTACATCCCAATCCCTGCCTGCACTCTCTGGACCCCAACAAGCCCCTCTGCACCCCAACCAGTGCCCCTGTACCATGTCTGCCCCAGGCAGATCACTTGCCCCTCAGCCAAACCCTCTGCAACCCAGCCAGTCCCCTTGAACCCTGCCTGCTCCCTCTGCACCCCGAGTGGCTCCCCTGTGTCCCCGCTGTACCCCAGCCAAGGGCCTGTACCCTGCCTGAAACCCCTGCACCCCATCCAGACCCCCCTGCACCCCACCCAGACCCCCCTGCACCCCATCCAGACCCCCCTGGACCGCACCCAGACCCCCCTGGACCCTATCCAGACCCCCCTGCACCCCACCCAGACCCCCCTGCACCCCATCCAGACCCCCCTGGACCCCATCCAGACCCCCCTGCACCCCACCCAGACCCCCCTGCACCCCATCCAGACCCCCCTGGACCCCACCCAGACCCCCCTGCACCCCATCCAGACCCCCCTGCACCCCACCCAGACCCCCCTGCACTCTGAGCCGCTGGAACCTCAGCCGGACCCCCTGTCCAAGCCCTCTGCACCCCAACAAACTCCTCCACACCTTGCCTGGCCCCCCTGCACCCCTACCAGCCCCCTTGAGCCCTGTCTACCCCCCCTGCACCCCATTCCTGACCCTCCCTGCCCCATTCCTGGCCCCCCCAGCAGACCCTGTCCCCCCCATACGTGTGGATGGCCCGGCAGATCTCGTCGGCGCTGCGCCCGGCCTTGCGCAGGGTGATGGCCAAGTTCTTGGCACGGTTGGCCTCCAGCAGGGTCACCTTGGTGGCCACTTTCTGCGCCGCCTTGCTCTTGGCACACACCAGGTCCAGCGCCGGGCCCTGTGCCTTGGTCTTGAACAGCTCCTCAAAGCGCTCCAGGTCCAGGTCCTGGGGGGGTCCAGGGGGGTCAGAAGTGGGGGTGGGGGTGCCCGAGTGGGGAGGGGTCCCGGGCTCACCTCCAGCACGCGCTCGTCGTCCAGCTCGCTGAACACCGTGCCGCTGATCTGGCTGGGCTTCAGCGCTGTCCAGTTGAACACGGGCAGCCGGAATTTGGTCTTGATGGGCTTCTTGATCCGGATGGCTGCCAGCAGGGTGGGGGCCCAGCTCAGCACCCCCAGGGCACGGGGACGTGTCCTGTGCCCAGCCTGAGCCACCTGAGCCCGGTGTCATCAACCCCTTGGGCCACCCCATCCCCTTGCTGGGCTCCCTGAGGGGATTGCAACCTCAGCACCCTGGGGCCTGCAACCCCTCCCTGTCCCTTGTCGCAGTCCCCACAGTTCCTGTGTCCTCCCTGTCCGCACAGTCCCTACCCCATCCCTGTCCCCATGGTCCCCACATCCTTCCTGTCCCCACTGCACTGTCCCAGTCCCCACACCCTCCCGTCCCCTGTCCCCTGTCCCCGCCCCGGGATCCCTCCTCATCCCCGCGTACCTGAGAGCCCGACGGTGAGGGCGATGGAGGGTGAAGCCCCGGGCAGCGGCGGGGCCGGGGGACACTTCCCTATGAAGCCATCAGAGGGTGAGACCCCAATCCCGGGCACTGCCCCGCCCCGGGAGTGGCCCAGCACCAGGGACCTCCCCGTCCGGGAGCCCTCCCACCCGTGGGGACACCCAGCTCTGAGATGCCCCAAGTTTTGGGTGCCCTGGGGCTTCCCTTCCTCACCCGGGAGCGGGGGCGCGGGGGGCGGCAGAGGGGGCGGCGGGGGCGGCGGGGGCGGCGCGGCCTCCACGGGGGGCAGGACCGGGAGCCGCAGCGTCTCCTCCAAGGGCTCCGGCTGCGGAGGCGGCGGCTCGGCGCTGGGGAGCGGGGGCGGCTCCGAGCCGTAGTGCCGCCGGAAAGCCTCGTCCTTCTCCTTGATCATCCTGCGCAGCGTGTGCACCTGGTGGCTGGTGTGCTCGTAGGTCTCCTGGGGACAGCGAGCGTCAGCCCAGGAGGGGGGGTCGGGACCTTTCAGCGCTCCCTACAGCCCCTACGGCCCCCCCAGCACACCTTGACCACCTCCAGCTCCTTCTCTCGCTGCAGCAGCTGCTTCTCCAGCTCCGCCACCCGCATCATGTTCTCGTTCTCCAGGTCCAGCAGCTTCTCTGTCAGCTGGGGAGGGGGACGCAGCTGTGACAGCAGCTCGGGGACCCCCCTGGTGTCACTGCTGATCTGCCCAGGACCCAGCAAGAAGCGTCCCCGCCTCCCTCCGTGCTCACATACGTGGGACAGGTGCTCCTCCAGCTCCTCCACCTTCTCCAGGGCCACATTCTTGGTCTCGGCATCCTCCAGCAGCCCCCCCACATCGAAGACGTTGTCCAGGTACGCCTGGATCTGCACCTGCAGCTTCTCGCTCTCCGTGTGCCTCGACTTCTGCGGGCATGAAGGCAGCGTCAAGGATGGGGAGGCCCCCCCAGCACCTTTCCCCTGACCCTCGACCCCCCCCATACCTGCAGGAACTCCTCCAGCCCCAGTTTGGTGAACTCGTACTGGAGATGGACGCGGAAGTTCATGTCCTCCACCGAGTGCACCACGATGTTGATGAACTGCATGCAGGCCACCTGCAGGCAGGCCCGGCGTCACCAGGAGTTCTCCTGCCCCCCCCCAAAGAGCCTCCCCCTGTCCCAGGACAGGGTGTCCCCACCATGAAGTCGATGCTGCTGTCCTCGTTGCGGAAGTATTCCATCAGCCGCTCAAAGCGGTGCTTCTCCTTGCACACCTGAGCAGGCAGAGACAGGGTTAACCTGGCCTGGCCCCCCCAGCCACTGATCCCCCTCCCCAGCTCCTGGGCTCCATTTCCCTAATCCCAGTCTGGTCCTGGTGCTCCCAGACCCCCCCAGTTCCTCATCCTCCCTGATCCCTCTATCCCCTGCACTCCAGACTCCCCATCCCAGCCTGGTGCTCCCATCCCAGCCTTCTCTTGGGGTTTCCCTCACCCCAGATTGGTCCTGGGGTCCCCAATTCCTCCATTCCCAGGGTCCTGCTCCCCAGTTCCAGCCTGATTCTGGTGCCCCACTCCCCCCATCTGTGGCTCTTCCTGTCTCCCCCTGGTCCACCCTCATCCCAAGCTGGTCCTGTCTCTCCCCATTCCCCCCACCCCAGCCCGGACCTGCTGTTCCCACTCCCCTCATACCTCCTTGAAGTTGTCGAAGGCCGCGAGGATGATCTCGTGGCCGCCCCTCACCAGGCAGACAGCGGCCAGCAGCTCCAGCACCAGCGCCTTCATCCTGGGCACAGCGTCACCATCAGCATCGGCATCACCCCCAGCCCTCTCCAGGACCCCTGTCCCACCCTGCCAGACCCTCCCTTACCTCGGGTTCTTGTTATTGAGGCTCAGGGCAATCTCATTGACAGCGTGTGGGTGGGACATGACCAGGTTGAAGCCGTACTGTGGGGATGGAGGAAAAAAAACCGCGTCAGCCGTGGTGGCAGCGGTGGCAGCGGAGTCCCCACTGTGGGGTGGCAGTACCTGGTAGTTCATGATGGCCCGAAGACACATGATGCAGAGGTGGACGTCGTCCTTCTGGCTCACCAGGCGCGAGTTCTTCAGCGCCCTGCGGCTGGGCAGCGTCCCATAGCTGCAGGATGGGGCACACGGTGAGCGGGTCCGTCACCCGCCAACGTGGGTGGGGAACCGAGGGACAGCGTGGGGACAGCGTGGGGACAAGCCAGGATTTCGGAGGGGCAAAGGCAGAGAGAAGCCGTCGGAGGGCGACAGGGACAGAGTCTGCAGACGCGCAGTGAAGCCGCGGCGAGCACCGGGCTGGCCCCGGACAGCCGGTACTTACCCGGCGGGCAGGCGAGCGGCGAGGCGGGCGCGGAGGAGAGAGAGAGAGAGCACAGCCAGAGAGGGGCACCCCGGCCCTGGAAGCAGAGATGGGGCGCATTTACCCCCGGGGGCGCGGGGACAGAGCCAGAGCAGGGGTGAGCGGAGCCGCAGAGGAGACAGGCAGGACAGCGACGGCGAGACAGCGACGGCGGCACCGGGCCGGCAGAGGCAGGACGGGATGCGGCGTGCCCGGCACGTGCCACGGCACAGCCACGCCGAGGGCGAGGCACAGCCCGAGCTCCAGGCACTGCATTTGTGCCACGCAGGGGATGTTTGGGTGGCACAGGACGGGGCGGCGAGCGGCACCGGGGCACTCTGGCACATGCCATGGCACACCGGCACGTGCCACGGCACACAGCGCAGTGGGCAGCAAGCGGCAGCGCCGTGGCCAGCCTGAGCTCCTGAAGCAGGACGTACCCCCGTGGCAGGACGTCCCCCCCAGAGTGGGACATCCCCACCCCGGGCACGTACCGTAGGGCGGTCTGGCGGGCGGAGCGGGCCAGGCTGCTGGTGAAGGGGGCGGGCAGGGCGCTGGGGTGCTGCAGATCCTCGATGGACCTGCTCCAGGCACGCAGCTTCTCCAGTGCGCCGTCCTCGCCGCCTTCCAGGCCCTCAAAATCCAACCTGAGGGGGGGGAACACGCGCGCAGCAGGGGGCACGCTGCTTTGGCGGGGGGCACACGGCTCTGGCAGGGGGCAAAAGGCTCTGGCAGGGGGCAAAAGGCTCTGGCAAGGGGGCAAAAGGCTCTGGCAGGGGGCACACGGTTCCAGCACAGATGCAAGCTCTGAGGCAGGTGGCAAGTGGGTGCTTGCGGGGTGGGGAGAGGCAGGAGCGTGGCTCTGGAATGCCCAGAGCAGGCAGGAAGGCTCTGAAAATCCCGCGTCCCTCCGGTGCAGACAGGTCCCTGCCTCAGGGATGATAAGGGGCCGAGCGGTATCAGGCGTCGGCAGCAGGGAGCTGCCACAGCCACCGCGAACCTCCACGCTCCCCAAGGACCCCCTGGGTGTCCCCTCACCCCAGGGACCCCCCGAGCCCACTCACATGACGGCGCACTGGGCGAAGGACAGGTAGTTCACCAGCACGTCCAGCCCCTTGTTCTCATCGTTGAGGAACTCCCGCACCCACCTGCGGCACCAGGCAGCCATCAGAGCCTGCAGGAGTCGGGGATTCCCCCCAACACACCCCCCTGCACCGCGGAGACCCCTGTCCCGGCACCGGTGGGGGCACCCCGGCGCTGCAGTGGCGGTTGCAGCCCCCCCGGTATCACCGGTGCCAGCCCAGCACGGGGTTATCTGAGGAGCGCAGGGCAGGGAGGGCTTGGCGTGGGCTGGAAACGGACGCGGGTGCTGGGGCTGCGTCCCCACCCCGGGAACCTCGCGGGGGATTCGGGATGCCCCGACCCTTGGGAGGGTGTTGGGGGTGCCCTTGTGAGGTGCAAGGAGGGGGGGCAAGCGGGGCGTGGGGTGCACGGGGTGGGGGGGTTCACCCAGGAGCGTTGGGGGTCCCCAGGCCTGCCCGCAGCCGTGCGTCAGGGAGCCCCGGGGGCTGCGGCCGCCCCTTTCCTGCCGCCGCCAGCCCCCTCGCCTCAGCCCGTTTCCTGTCTCCGGCTGCTGCTATTTTGGGTCCGTGGGCAGGGACGAGCGGGGCCGGCGACGGGGAACAGCCGGCACGTGCAGGAGCCGCCCCGGGCACCACCGAGCCGCCCCGGGCGCTGCTGTGCCACCGGGCACCCGCCGCTGATGTCCCCCAACACCCCCGGGACGGCCCCGTCCCGCCCGAGGCCCCGCGCAGCTCCGGGGCATCCCGGTGCGGGTCCGGGGGTGTCACCGGCTCGGGGACGGTGCCGACCGAGCCCTCCGGTCGGTCGGGAGGAGCCGGCCAGGATCTGGCCACGCTGCCTGGTTCAGGGTGTCATCGCCGGCCCATCCGCCCCGGCATCCGCCCCCGGGAGCTGCCCGCGGGCCGGGGCAGGAACCGGCCCAGTTCCTGCAGCGCCTCCGGCTTCCCCTGCAGCTGTGCGCGGCTGGCGACGGGACCCCGCAGAGCCCCCGGGACCCCGCACTCCATCCGGAACTCTGCGCCCCGTTCCACAGCCCTGCAGCCCCAGCCCGGACCCCACAACCCCTCCCTGAGACCCCACAACCCCTCCCCGGGACCCCACAACCCCTCCCTGAGACCCCATAACCCCTCCCCGGGACCCCACACTCACCCGATGTGGTTCGTCCTCAGGCTGATCTCCAGCTCACGCAGCACCTTGGTCGACTCCTGCACCCTCCTCCTGAACTTCTGGGGGCAGAGCAAGGCTGAGCCGCGCTCCCCCAGCCCCCCTCCAACCCCCTAAGGGCCCCCCCAAGCCCCCCAGCCCCTCACCTTCCGTGTGACACCCGGCTCCAGGAAGCTGCGCAGCTTCTGGATGTAGGCGTGGGGTGGGCTCTTCACCTGGAAGCGCTCCTGGCGGGGACAGAAGGGGGTGGGTGACGCTGGCACAGCAGCACAGCCCCCTCCCCAGAGCCCCCAGGGACCAGCCAGCCCCCACCTGGTCACAGATGAGGTCCCACTTCTTCTCGTTGTCGTACTGGCGCAGGAGCCGCGCTTTGTCCGGGGGCAGGTTCATGGAGCTCTGGGGACAGAGCGGGGATGTCACCCCGGGGGTGACAAGGGGCACCTGGAGCCATGGGACAGCCTGGCTCCTCCCGCACCCCCAGCACAGGCAGGGTCCCCTCTAAGGCCACCCTGACCCGGAATCCCGGATGCAGCAGCAGGCACAGAGGTGGCACGGGCACAGCGGTGCCACCACCGCCACACGCCAGCCACCGGCGGCACCAAATCTGCCCGTCCCTGACGCATCCTTCCTGTCTGCAGCCCCTTCCGAGCGACAAACCGCAGCCTCCCGAGCGCGGCAGCGGGCCAGGCAGCACTGCCAGCTCCCCGGGACACCGGGCACGAGGCCGGGCACCGGTGGCTGCTCACTGGGACACCGGGCACCAGTCCCAGCACGGGTGGCTGCTCTCACCGCGACACCGGGCACCAGGGCAGGCTCTGCTGCTGGGCCAGGGTCGCCCAGGGGGACCCCAGGATCCTCAGGGGGGGAGGTGGCACAGGACAAACGGGGTGCCACAGTGGGCAGCAGGGATGCCAGAGCAATGCCACCACCCCGGGGGGAGATGCCAACCCAGGTGGGCGATGTCACCCCAGCGCGAGGTGGGTGAGGTGGGAGATGCCACCCCAGTGACGCAGCTCCGGGCAGCCCCATTATCAGCAGCCATCACCGCGGCTGCTCCACCCACCCCATGTCGGGCCAAATTCAGCCCTCCCCTGCTCACCCCCAGCCCACGGAGCCGCAGGAAACCGGGACAGAGCCTGGGCGAGGCCAAACACCCCTGGGCGAGCGGGGACACGCAGGTTCCCACAGGACCGAGCCCCACCAAAACTGCCCCCCAAAGGGGCACCATCCCCTCCCCAGGGTTATTCCCCCGTGGCCGCCAGTAAAATCCCGGGCCTCCCTGGGAACAGAGGCGGAAAGGACGCACAGAGACCCCCGGGTGGGGTCGGGGGGCACTCGCGGGGGGCTTTGAAGCTCAGCCGCCCGTCCCGGCGTTCCCGCCGCTTCGTTTCCTGCCTTTGTGGTGGGAGCGCGGCCGCTCCCGGCCGGGCACTTCCTCCGCCGCCGGCCCCACCGGGAGCCCCCACGGCTCTCCCCGGACCGAATCCCACCGGGAAACGGCGCTACCGGGGCTGGCTGGGGGGCTCCGGGGCGGATCCTCGCCTCCGGGGGCCGCCGGAGCTCTCTCTATCACATGATGGAATATTTTCCACCCCCGGCAGCAGCCGGGACGGCACCGGGCGCTGCCGACGGCCGCGGGGAGGTTTTGCGGGGGGAGCTCTGACTGAGAGCCCCGCAAAATGACCCCCCCGGCACCGGCAGGAGGAGTTTCCCCCCCCGCCACAGGCCCCGCGGAGACCGGCGGCCGCATCCGCCCCGCGTGGGATGCGGGACGGGCAGCGCCGCCGCGGGCGGGAGCCGCTCGTTACCGGCGGGACGCGCCCCCGCCGGGGCTGCCGGTGCCCCCCCGTTGCCCCCGATTTCGGCTTTCAGAGCCCCGTGGGACCGCACTCGGCATTTCCTGCCAGGCTGCGGCTTCCGCTGGCGGCGGCTCCCACCGGGACGGCGGGGCCGGTTGCCGGGGGCCGGGGGGCACCGCTGTCACCCAGACGCGGTGTCCCCCTCCCCACAAAACAAAGGCGGCGCCGCGGAGGGGCCACCGGGACGGCTCGCGGGCGATCCAAGCCCCGGTGGGACGCCTCCGCGGTGTTGGTGGTCCCGGTGGCACCGGGGGCACTGCCGAGCCACGTCCCGGGGGGCCGCGGTGGCACCGCGGTGGCCGCCGCCCCGGCTGTGACAGCGGACGGAGATCGCGCAGGGCACCCGCGCCCACCGGGAACCACTGCATTCACCGGGAAACCGGGAACCCTCACACCCCGCGGGGAATCCCAGCCCCGCCGTCCCCCGCACCCGCGGAGAAACCCAATTCCAGCCCCGCGCGCTGCCCCGACGGGACTTTCCCGGTTTACAAAGTCCCCGGGCCTCGGGGGCCCCCGCGGTGGCACCGGGAGTGGCGTCACCCCCGGGGCTGTCCCGGGTGGGGTGTTCCCCGCGGCCCCGCGGCCGCTGCCCATCCCCGCGGGCACCGGCGCTCCCCGCCCGCCCCTGGTGGCTCCGGGCGGCGGTGCCGTCCCGGCGGTGCCCGCTGCCCGCAAACTGGTCCAGGAGAGCGCATCGGGAGGAGCCCCGGGAAGGGATGGACCGGAGGGCGCTCAGCGGGAGCACCGGCGGAGCGAGCAGGCGAAGCGGCACCGGGGGGGCACGTCGGGAACCGAGGGTGAGCACCGGGAACTGGGGAGCGCGGCCTCTCACCAGCACCAGGGCGAAGCGCTCCTCCAGCTCGCAGGGCTCCGGCATCGGCATCTTGCCCGGGGCGAACAGCCCGGCTCCCCCCGGGGCCGCCGGCGTTCCCGGGCCCCGGGGCAGCGCCTCCCCGTCCGCGCTCTCCACGTTCCCCATCCCCGGCCCAGGCACCGGGGGGCGGTGGGGGAGGTTCAGCCCGTCGTGTCCGGCGCTGCCGCCGCCTCCCGGTCCCGCCCCGCCCGCCCCGCCCGGTCCCGCCCCGGCGGTGCGCGGCCGCAGCGGCGCCGCCAGGGGGCGCCCTTCGGGGCAACGGCGCCACCGGAGGGCGCGCGAGGGCCGGCGGCGAGCGGGGCGCTCCCATTGGCCGGGCCGCGCCCACGCTGACCAATCAGCGCCGCGCTCGCGCGCGGGGGCGGGCGCCGCTCGCCCAACGGCGGCGCTCGGGCGCGGCTCGGAGCGTGACGGCGGCGGTGACGAGCCCCGCCCCGGGCGCTGACGAGAGCCAATGGAATGAGGCCGGAGGCGGGACTAGGCGGGGTTTCAGCCAATGAGCGCCGGGGGCGTGGCGCAGAGCTCGCGGCCTGGCACGGACGGCGGACGCGGCGCAGGTGCGGGCGGGGGGCGCGGGCGGGGCGGGCCCGGGGCAGCCCCGGGGGTCCCAGGGCGGCGGCGGACCCCGGGCAATCCCCGCAACGCCGCCCAGAACTCGCCCCGAGCGGCCCGGAGGGGGTCCCGCCCCCACCAGGCCCCGTGCCGCGGGGTGGGGGGGGAGGGGGAGGGCGCGCACGGGTTCGGTCCCGGGGGTCTCCGAGCGGTTTTAACGGGAGGATCGCGGGGGATCAGGGGGGATCGGGGCGGCGGAGAGCGCCGGGGCACCGCCGTGTGAGGGGTAGAGGAAGCGGGGGGTAAAGGTCGCTTGGAGCTGATCGGGGCGGCAGCAGCAAAAGCGGCGCTGGGGGCGGCTCGGGGTCCGGTGCTGCCGCCGGCCCGGTACCGGCGCTCGGTGGGCGCTGCCGGACGGAACCGGCTGTCCCTGGGGCCAGAGCGGGGTGAGCCCCGCGGGGGGGCTGTCACACTCCTGTAACACACACACACACCCCCGCCGGGATTGTCCCCACGGCCGCACCCCCGCCTCGGCCTCGCCCTCTGACCCGGAGCTTCCCCGGGGCCCGGTGGCACCGGCCCAGCGCTGGCAGCGCTCCAGCGCCGCTGTCCCGGTGTAACCTGTGCCGTGCTGCTGTGGCAGGACGGGGCCCCTCTCCTGGACCCTCCCCTCGGCCGCGGCGGCTGCTTGAAGCCCCCACCCTGCATCCCGCCGGGTCCCCTCCATCCCTTGGGGACACCTGGCCGGTGCCACTGGCCGGGCAGGTCGGGCTCCAGCAGGTGCCGGAGGGGACAGAGCCGGCCCAGCCGGCTGGACGAGGAGGAAGAGGAGGAGGAGGAGGAGGAGGCGCTGCCGGGAGCCTCCTGCCTGCCGGAGCCACCTCTGGGGACGTCATTAGGGGCGCTAATAGCCGCCTGGCACCGCGGCGTTTCCAGCTGCCAGCAGCGCTCTCCCCGGCACCCCAGCGCTGCTCAGGGGCTCCCCTGGCCTCGGCAGAGCCCCGCTGCAGCCTCCCCGACGGCTGCCCCGGCCTTGCAACAGCCCTGCAACACCCCAGGGCCTTGCAACACTCGGCAGCGCTTGCACCAGCAGGATGAGGAAGGCTCCGGAGCCCCACTGGGCTCCCACGGGGCTCTTTGGGGGAGGTTTGGGAGCTCGGGCTGGGCTCCAGATCCTTCCTGAGCCCCCCTCCCCGTGTCCCCTGGCAGCTTGCAGCCCTGTGCAGCGGCCCTGGGCCCATCCCCGCCCGGCACCATGAACGTCTTCGACCGCAGCATCAACCTGGACGCCCTCTTCAAGTTCTCCCACATGTGAGCCAGAGGCGCAGGCGGGGCGGGGGGCTCAGGGGGGCTCTGCCAGCCCTCCCTGCCCCCCTCACCGCCCCCCATCTCACCCCCAGCTCGGCCTCCACCCAGGAGCACCTGAAGAGGGTCTATGGCAGCTTTGCCCTCTGCATGTTCGTGGCGGCCGCCGGCGCCTACGTCAACGTGGTGACCCAGCTGTTCCAGGTGAGGGGCCGGGCAGGTGGGCACCCAGGTGGGCACCCGGGTGAGGCGATGCCCAGCCCTCACCTGTCTCTCTCTCCCCTCTCCCAGTTTGGGCTCCTGACTGGCCTGGGCTCGCTGGGGCTGATGGTTTGGCTGACGGCCACCCCGCACAGCCGTGAGACCGAGCAGAAGAGGCTGGGGATGCTGGTGGGCTTCGCCTTCCTCACAGGTAGGTGGGCACTGGGGCTGCCCCCCATGTATCCCATGGGACCCCCAAACCCTGCAGAGGGGCTGGATGAAGCCCATGGGACCCCCAAACCCTGCAGGGGGGCTGGATGAAGCCCATGGGACCCCCAAACCCTGCAGGGGGGCTGGATGAAGCCCATGGGACCCCCAAACCCTGCAGAGGGGCTGGATGAAGCCCATGGGACCCCCAAACCCTGCGGAGGGGCTGGATGAAGCCCATGGGACCCCCAAACCCTGCAGGGGGGCTGGATGAAGCCCATGGGACCCCAAACCCTGCAGGAGGGGCTGGATGAAGCCCACGGGACCCCCAAACCCTGCAGGGGGGCTGGATGAAGCCCATGGGACCCAAACCCTGCACTGGGGCCGGATGAAGCCCATGGGACCCCCAAACCCTGCAGGGGGGCTGGGTGAAGCCCATGGGACCCCCAAACCCTGCAGAGGGGCTGGATGAAGCCCATGGGACCCCAAACCCTGCAGGGGGGCTGGATGAAGCCCATGGGACCCCCAAACCCTGCAGAGGGGCTGGATGAAGCCCATGGGACCCCCAAACCCTGCACTGGGGCTGGATGAAGCCCATGGGACCCCAAACCCTGCAGAGGGGCTAGATGAAGCCCATGGGACCCCCAAACCCTGCAGAGGGGCTGGATGAAGCCCATGGGACCCCAAACCCTGCAGGGGGGCTGGATGAAGCCCATGGGACCCCCAAACCCTGCAGGGGGGCTGGATGAAGCCCATGGGACCCCAAACCCTGCAGGGGGGCTGGATGAAGCCCATGAGACCCCCAAACCCTGCAGGGGGGCTGGATGAAGCCCCCCAGAATGGCTCTGGTGACCCCCAGTTCTGTTCTTGCAGGCATCAATCTGGGACCCCTCCTGCAGATGTGCATCTCCATCAACCCCAGGTAGGAGACAGCCCCAGCAGAGCCCGTCCCCCACCTGCAGCTGCCACACAGACCCTGCTCCCCCCCCTCTGCTGGCCCTCAGAAGGCTCCAAAACCCCTCTGAGCCCCTTCTCTTTGCTCCCCCCAGCATCATCCCCACTGCCTTCCTGGGCACTGCCACCATCTTCGCCTGCTTCTCGCTGAGCGCCCTGTACGCCCGGCGCCGCAGCTACCTCTACCTGGGAGGTGAGGGGGGCTTTGGGGGGGGTCTCTGGGCGGGGCTGGGGGCTCCCTGTGGGTGGTGGGGGGCTCCCCACCCTGGCCCTGACCCCCTGCCCTGGCCCTGCAGGTTTCCTGCTCTCTGGCCTCACCCTGATGCTTCTCTCCTCGCTGATCAACGCCTTCGTGAGATCCACCTGGCTCTTCACGGTGAGTCCGGACGGACGGACGGACAGACAGACAGGTGAGGCCAGCAGGGGGCTGCCCCGCCTCACACGGCCCCTCCTCTTGCACCCCCCGCAGGCCAACCTGTACGTGGCCCTGATGCTGATGTGCGGCTTCGTGCTCTTCGACACGCAGCTCATCATCGAGAAGGCCGAGAGCGGGGACAAGGATTACATCTGGTGGGCGCTGGGGGCACGGCCGGGGGGGTGACACGGGGGGCAGGGTGACCCCCCCCCCCCCGAGCGTTCATCCCTCCCTCTCTCCCTCCCCCAGGCACTGCGTTGATCTCTTCCTCGATTTCGTCAACATCTTCCGGGAGCTGCTGATGATCCTGGGCATGTCCGAGGTAGGGGAGGGCACGGGGGCGGAGCAGGGGACAGCGGCGTTAGAGCCCAGGGGGTGAGCGTGGCCGCTTTTCCTCTTGCAGAACAAGAAGAAGGAGAAGAAGTGAAGCCGCTCTGGGCCGAGGCGGAGCCACCCCTGTGTCCCCGTGTCCCCTCCCGTCCCTCTCTCATTAAAGGGGCCGCGCTTTGCTGCCGAGGAAGCAGCCAGAAGCTTTCGCACCTCGTGGGGTTTTTTTTTTTTTCTCCTGTTCAGCTATTTTTTTTCTTCTTTTTTTTTTTTTTTTTTTTTTCTTTTTTGATTAAAAACCAGCCAATTCGTGGATCCTGCTGGAGTTTGGCTTCCCCTTGGTTCTCCCCC
>JADMLD010001179.1:0-28899 GCA_017589585.1 Phylloscopus whistleri
AGCTGGTGGGACAAGGCAGGGTCAGAGCGTGAGGGCACTTCCCCTCACTTGGTGTCTTCTGCTTTCTGCTTTCATGTTTTGCCTCCAAGGTCATTTTGTAGGAGCTTCAGTTCACCTTGGCCACCCAAATCCTGAGTTTTAAAAACGCATCATGTCATGTGAACTGTGTGGGCAGTGTTCCCCCTGGTGTTACACGGCTCTTGGGTGTGGAGAAGAACAGTTACTGATCCCTGATGTGATTCCAAGAAAATACTGAGTGATCTTTGGGTCCTTTCTTTCTGTTTTTCTTTCCAGGGCAATATTAATGTTGCCCCTGAGCCTTCAGGAGAGGACGCTCTGAACAGGGCTGCAGCAGAGGGAGCTTCATCTGGCACCCAGAGCTGCAGGAACAGTTCCCCAGAGCCCGAGGAGCCTGGTGAGGAGAGAGCCCGCCCTGGTTTAGAGAGGTGTGAGAGGGCTGCTCTGAGCCTGCCTGTGCCAGGAAGGGAGATCAGAAGAGTTGGGTTCTTGTCTGCAGGGCTGGTGCTTCCTGGTGCCTTTAGTTCCAATCCTGCACTGCACAGCCTCCCCGAGCCCTGCCCTCCACGCTTCTCCAGGGGCTCTGACACTGAGTCCTCTGCTGTGGCAAGAGAGCAGGGACTGAACCTGACCCTGTGGGAGCTGTGTCACCAACCTGCGTGTCCCAGCTGGGTTGGTAACTGGGCTCACAGCAGCCTTCAGCTTCAGCCATCTCAGCGAGGGCTGAGGTGTCTCTGTCAGCACAGAGAAAGAACAGGGCTGGGCTTCTTTGGGGAGCTGGGAGTGTCTGTGTTCCAGGCTCTGGTGGGTGCCATTTGCACTGCGAGTGCTGAGACTGCATCGAGGTCCTTCAGTGCTTTACACAGTTTTGGAAACTTGGCAGGGTCCCTGTTCTCTAAAGAGCAGGCTTCAAATTCCAAGTGAGAGTCTGCCTTTCAGGCCATCTTTTACAGTCCGTGACAGAAGGACAATTGCTGCCCAAGGGAAACGTGCCCAAGGGCCAATATTGACTCAGTGCTCTCTTTTCTTCCCAGATCCCATGTGAGCCACGTCTCCTGGGGGGTGTCCTGGGTGGCAGGAAGAGACAGAGGGAGAGCCTGGGACTACCAGGCAGGTAGAATCCCTCTGTCTATAGTGATGAAGTTTAGAATTATAGTTATATCTATCTAATTGTTATTGTATGTATAGATGTACAGTATATATAGATCTATAGTTGTGTTTACATGCCTATATAGTTATCGACCTGTAGAAGTAAAAATAATATATATAAAATAGATTAGAAAATTTATATAGTTTTAATCATGTATGCATAGTTATATTTATAGATATACATAGTTACATTTATCTATGTGCATAGTTCCATTTATATATATATATAGTTATTTTTATAAATGTACATAGTTATGTACTTAGAGCTCCAGGGTGTTTTAGGCACACAGATTAGTGTCTGTATAGGAATAGAGTAGTTTTTAACCCCTTTCCCTCTCTCCCTTTGTGCTTTTCCCCCTGTGCCCCTGTGTCCCTGTCCCTGTGCTGGGTCCGAGCTGGCGGCCGGACCGGGCGGAGCAGCAGTTCCAGCCCCGGTGTCCCTGGAGCTCTGGGAGCTGCCGGTGGCCCCAGGCCCTGTCCCCTGAGGAGCTGCTGAAGGACGGTGAGACAGAGGGGGCTGGGGGGGCTGAGCAGGCGGTGACGCTGCAGGGACAGTGACCTTGAGGTGCTGGGGGCACTGAGGGCTGTGGGGGAGCAGAGGGCGAGGGTGGCACGGAGGTGACAGGGCAGTGGCACAGGGCTGAGGGGGTGGTGGGTCTAAGGGGATGGGATGGGTCAGAAGGGATTGAGTGGGGTGAGAGGACTGTGGGGGCTGAAGGAACTGAAGGGGCCGGGGCTTTGCCGAGGGGACGGTGGGGCTGAGGGATGGAGGGGCCAGCAGGGAGCACAGAGGGCTCTGGGACTGCAGCTCTGCCAGGCCTTGGAACCAATTCCAGAGCCTCCACTTGTGCCACAGCTGCCCTGCAGACCCTGAGGACAGATGGAGACTGACAGGAGGCAGCAGGGAGAAGCTGAAGGCCGCCAGCTCCAGCAGTGACCAGGGAGCTGCTGCTGCTGCCTGCCAGCCCAGAGCCCGGGTGAGGCCGCAGGGCCGGTGGGCAGGGTGGGGGTGAGGGTGGCGTGGGCTTTGGCCGGGGGCTTTGGCCAAACTTTTCCTTTCTGACCCTCCTGGGGAGGCGCTGAGATTTTCCCTGCCCTGACTGAAGGGCAGGTGCTGCCAAGGGAAACGTCCCCATCCTGACTCAGTGTCCCCTTTGCTTCCCAGGTGTCCCAGCTGCTGTCCCTGTCCAGGAGAGCTGCTCTGCACGGGAGGAAGAGACCCAGGGAGAGCCTGGGAAACTTGGGAGTTGTAGTTAGAGATGGCTGCAGTTGGACTGTGAGAGTTAGAAGTTGATGGTTATTTACCTCTGTAGACTGATATTTGTACAGGTATAGATGTATGTATATTGTTGTATTGGTGCATGTATATTGATGTGTTTCCAATTTATTTATATTGACATACTTGTCCAGTAGAATAGCTGTACAGTTGTGTTGATGGGATTGTAAGGATTCTTCTACTGGTAGATTGATATTTGTATATTTAGAGATAGGTTTGTGATGTTTGTATTTATATATGTATTCCGTTATGCTGTATGAAATATAAATTATATATTTACATCTGTATATTGTATGGTTATATATTTACAAAGATTTAAATAGGTCTTGAGTTGTATGTTTATAGAATTCTATTTCTTTAGTACTGGGTCTGGGTTTCTTTAGAGAGGGATGCTGATATTTTTATATTTGTATAGGATCTGTACAGTTGTAGCAATATGTAATGAATTAAATTGTTAAACTTTAATTCATATTTGTCTGTAGTGAGTGGTTGTAGGGGGTTGCAATAAATTAATTTTTTAAAACAAATTTATATTTGTATAAATTTACATAGCACAATTGTAGCAATAAACTAGTTTTATAAGCTTTAATTGATATTTGTATGTTTCTCTACTGGCAGTGCCGGTGTAGCAATTTAAAATAAATTTCATTTTTAAACCCAAGTTGATTTTTGTGTATTTGTACATTGGTATTGCAGATGTAACGATCTGCAAGCAATTCAATGTTTCCACTACAAGAGGTGTAGATTTGTGCTCTCGGAGCAATGAGCAGATGTAAATGTGATGATGGAGGAGGTTTGGTCAGTGGAATCCTCCATCCCTGCCCAGCATGTGCCCCACTTGCACTCAGGCTGGGCAAGGAAAGCCCTGCAGATTTGGGATGGCAGCAGAGCCACCCGTTGGCTGAGAACTCGCTGCCAAGGCCTGCTGAGAAAACTCCGGGACTCCACAGAGCACACAGCTCCAAGCAGAGCCCCCCAGGGAGGACAAATCCACCCCCCATGCCACGGGCAGCTCTTTGGGAAGCACTCCAAGTGTCCCTCTGAAGGTCATCCTGGAGCCCAGAAGCCACCAGGGATCCTGAGCCAGCTCCGCTGCCTTTGGCAGCACTTGGGCAAAGGAGCTGCAGCAAGGGGGAGGCAACAAGGACTGCAACTGCTGCAGGCTGGGGATGCAGGAAGGGCCATGGACACTTGTGCTGAGACGCTCCAGAATCAGAGGGATGGTGGAGACCTGGGAAGCAACAAGTTCTCACAGCCACGCCAAGGATGGAAGCCCTTGGTGTGAAGTTCCCTGGAGGAACTCCCAGGGCAGTTGCTGCCAGGATCATCAGCAGCAGCAGAAGGCAGCAGGATCCTCCTTTTCCTGGCTCTGTGTGCAGCTCCCAGGCTGTGATGGCCCCTGCTCCCACAGAGCCCTTGCCCATGGAGGCTGCAGGGTAAAAGCAATCCCATTGCCAAGAGAGGCTTGGCAGCTGAAGTCCACTGCCCTTGTGTTTTGGGCTTGAATGGCTCTCATGCCAAAGCACGCAGGTAACCAGGGCTTTGGGAGGCAGAGCCTTTCGAGGGAAAGAGAGATCAGGCACTCACATGCCTGAAACTCCTTCAGCTCTCTGCTTTTGTAGAATGAGAAATCATCAAGCTGGGCAGAGAGAGGCACATGCAGTCCTTTGAAAAAACATGGTGCCTCACAAGTGCTGTGGGAGAAGGAAAATAGGGAGCAACTTTGCCTTGTTTCCATAGCCTGTGTCTTCTGCAGAGGAGACAATGGGATGGACAGGAGGGGAGGGATAACTGTGATAACCCAGTCTGCCTGGCTGTGTACTGACAGACTCTGTAGCAGTCAGCATTGTAGGTAATGCCAGATTGTTATTTAGCACCATGACACGGTGCTGCTACATTGCAGAACTGCCTCAGCCTGGAGAAAATCAGCTGAATTTATTGTCAGTTGAAGTAGATGTGGTGAGAAACAGGGACACGGATTAAAACAGGTTTTCTAACCTCGTCACCCAGAGGGAATTTTGTGTTGCGTTTTCTTCATTGCCTGCACAACCTTTTTGAGTTGTTCTGTATCCTTCAGGGAGGTATCCACTGGTGACCAAAAAATAAAAGGGGGTCATGGCATTCCTTCTCTTTTAACACATATTTGCACTAAGCTGTAGCTTAAACTCAGTAAGGCAAAGGATAGATTTTCTTTAGTCATGCAGTGTGGAATAAATACTTAAACTCCCTTCTAACTATTAGAAAATGGGTGAGTAAGTGAAATTACCCTGGAGGAAGGGACCAGAAGCTTGGAAAAGGATGAAATACATCTGAATTCCAAATGAAATCTATTTCATTGATTTATTTAGTACTAGTCTATTCTTACAAACAAAAACATGTTTCTGAGCTGAAGCTGCTCACACCCTGGAAAGATTTTTCTGTTGCTGTATTATTTAAAGGATGCCCACAGGCTGTGGAGCAGCCTGGCTCTCTGCCCCTCTGCCCACGGGGGTTCAGCACTCCCAGCTCCCCCAGGAGCCACAGGAGGGCTGGGAGAAGGGCAGGCGTCCTCAGAAGTGACACCACCACTGCACTGTTCTGTTCTCACTGCTCTGCTCCTGCAGAGCCTCGGGATGGCCAAATCCCCCCAGGCTGCACATTCCACAGCAGGGCCACCATTCCCCTGGGGAGCAGCCACGCCCAGTTTGGCTCGGGATGGGGTGATGAGTCCTGTCCCAGGAAGAGGCACCCAGGCCGGGCTGCTGCCACTTCCTGCTCCAAGTGCCTCCTTCCAGCCGGGCTCTGGGCTGCTGAGGCTGCTCTGGGCTCTGCCAGGGCTCTGCTGGGCCTCAGCTCTGGGCCACGCTGGGCCTGCTCCCCATCACATTGCTCCAGGCACCTGAATCACCCTGGGAAAGAAGGGAAACTTGCAAGGAGTTGAGGTTTAATAATAGAGTTTTTATTCAAAAAATCCTAACTAGCACAACAAAAAGCTGTCCTCAAGTGCTGCATCTCCACTGCACCCACGTGTCCTGCCTCCTCCGTGCCAGCTCTTCCTCTCCAGTTGCTCCTCACAGGCCACGAGGAGCCAGCAAAGACCCTGTGCAGGCACCATGGACAGGTTTTAAATGCTAAGTTCAATTTTCTTCAACTTCAACTAGTTAATTTGGTAGTAGAATTAACTTTCTTCCTCAAATATAACCCCTGCTTGCCCATTTTTAAAACACTCACATAGTGTGAATTTGCCTTATCATGTGTTATGTTTACCTGAAAAATGTTTTGAAGAGAAAAAAAACATTTACTATTTTTATGTCTTTCAGTTTCATTCAAAAGAAATCTGGCTGGCTTTGTTTTGTTCTGTTACTGCAGGCTTCAGACCCATTACTTGCAGTCTAATTGAAGATGTGTTTCATGGCATAGAAGAATCTACCACAGAGAATGAAGGGTAACAGTTTAAAATTAATCTTATTGGATTATTACTTGTGGTCCTTACAAAACCCTTTCCAAGGGCTGGGTTTTCAAGCTGGAGGATGAAGTACAGGAGTTTCTCTGGTAATGCTGTAGCCCCATCTCACCAGAAGCAGAACGGGCCAGCATCCGGCATTTGAGTGTGAATTTGGGGTCCTGGCCTTGCCCCAAAGGAGAGGCAGGATGTTCCCTGCAATGTCTGCATGGAGCAGACAGAACAGATGGGGAAGTGTTTGCAGGGCCCCTGGGAGGAATATTGGGGTTCCTGTCAGCAGGATCCTTCTGTAGCTTCAGGCTGGGGTGGGCAGCAATTCCATCTGCAGCTTCCATGTGCTGCTCCAGCAGCTGCTGCTGGGGACCCTGAGGGAAGAGGCCACGGCAGGGATGGAAATGCTGCATGGACAGCAGCAGCCAGGGCCAGGAATGAGCTTTGCCTTCCTGGCTGGTGAAATGAGGCTCCTTTGGTGCAAGAGGAGGCAAAGGCAAAATCAATTTCAACCATTCAAAGAAAACTGTAGAAAATTTGAAGCCTCTCAAAATGTCCACACACATTCATCTGTTAGCTCTTCAGTGTCTGCTCTTGTAAAAAGCCTTTCCAGTTTTCACTTGGATCTGAGATTCCAGGGCTCAGAGCTGGGCTTCAGAGTTCAACTGATTTTTATTTTCTACTTTTTTAAACAGAGCTCTGAATTGGGCACCTCTTGCCATTTTTTTCTGTGCAGAACCTTGAGAAAGGTTCTGTGCTCCTGTGAGCCACATCTTGAAGAATGGTTGGCAATCATGGAATCCTCTGGGAAAGCACTTGGTTCACTTCAGGGCCAGGCTGGAAAACTCAGCCTGAGGAAAGAACTGTTCCAGATGCCTCTGTCCATGTCCAGCTCCTCACAGCCGAGTCCCTGAACACTCAGGGTGTTTTACAGGCATTTCTTTCCCCCTCCTGTTCACTTGGAGGTGATTTTGGAATCCTTTAGAGAAAGAAATGACCAGTCCCTGCCCCCATTCCATTTTATTCTCTCCACTTTGGAGCTGGCCTGCTGGGTTTGACATGGAAATTGGTGGTGTCTCCCTGTTCTTCCCTCCAGCTGTCAATTTTAACTTGTAGGAAACACTGCAAATGGTCTTGTTTATCTGGTGGGGAAGATGGGAGGTGGAGAGAGTTAACAGGATTTGTTTTCATGAACCTTGTGATAATAAAGAAAAATTAGGTTTGTTATTTTGGTGTGGTGCTGTGATTTGGGGTTTATTTCTTCTTGTTGTTATTATTTATTAGTATTTCTTTTCATTGTTAAGACTTTTAATATCCTAGACATTATTAACAATGGCTGGATGTCACTCACTGGGAAAACCTCTTTCTCCCACTGGGATTAAACTGGACGATCTAGCTCAAGTTGCCAGTGGATTCTAAAGATGGAAAATCCCATTCATGGTGGATTTGGTGTGGTTTGGAGCTGGGGAAGGGTCCCATCCTCTCCCAGAGGTGCCTCAAGCCTCCTTTGCCACCACATCTGTTTGTGGCCCCTCACGGCTGCCCTGCCCTGGGGACATGGTGGGACACCCGTCCTTGTCAGGGCTGAGGCTCCTCATGGCCCATCACAACCCACATTGCCCCTCACACACCCTCACGGCCCCTCACAGCCCCTCACAGCCCTCACGGCCCCTCACGGCCCCTCACAGCCCCTCATGGCCTCTCACAGCCCCTCATGGCCCCTCACAGCCCCTCACAGCCCCTCACAGCCCCTCATGGCCCCTCACAGCCCCTCATGGCCCCTCACGGGCCCCTCACAGCCCCTCACAGTCCCTCATGGCCCTCACAGCCCCTCACGGCCCCTCACGGCCCCATCATGGTCCTCTCACAGTCTCTCAGAACCCCCCACAATCCCTCACGGCCCCTCACAGCCCCAGGCACGGAGCTCCTCCCAAAGGAGAAGGGGTCGGGCCCTGCTTGTTCTCCTTTCATTCCGGTCCCTTCACAGCCACGAGTAAAGAAAGGCTGAAATGGAGCCTTTCCCCAGCGTTTCCCTCGGGGTTAATTGCGGCTGAAGCTCCCTGCTGGCGCTGGCCCGAGCACCAACATCCCTGCAGCCCCCAGGCCTTTGCTGTCCCCCCGTGCCCGTTCCCTGTCCCCGAGTCCCGCCCGGCCCTGGCAGCAGCAGCAGCCGCAGCGCAGCAGCGCCGGCCCGGCCCAGCCGGGGCTCCCGGCAGGAGCAGCAGCAGCGCCGGCCCCTTCCCACTGCTCCTGCCTCGGCTTCCAAGGGGCTTTTCCAGCTGAATCCTGGAGTAGAGCAACCATCACCCACAAACAGCCCTGATTCCTCAGGGCCCGGCTGTGCTGCCCTGACCCAGCCTCCAGAGAAAGAAAGGGTCGGGTTCCAGCGCTGTTTTACTCACCCCGAGGTGACAGCAGGAGCCTGCTGCTGCCTTTGCCTTGGCAATTGGAGATCCTGGCTGCTCTTGCCCCTCTTCTGCTTGCCATTTGAATTATATCTGTAAAACTGCAATTGCCTTTTTTGATCAGTGCCACGCAGAGTGCTTTCATAACAGGAAACCCTGGCATCATGAGTAGCAGATCTCCAAATGTTCCCAAGTCCCTGAGCACAAAGCTGAGGAGAATTAAAGCCACACAGGCCACATTTGCAGCACTCAAACACAGCCCTGTTGCTGGTGCTGCTGAAATAGAATCCACTGACAGAGACCATCACAGAAATTGCCTCTGGAGTGTCAAATAAAATGAAAAAATCCACCAGGAGAAAGAGAAACCAGAACTTCTCGACTCGCTTCACTGCTTCCTCTGAGCAGCAGCAGAAAGTGGAGATGCCCAGAGGTATTTCCAGCTGCTGCTGATCCCAGTTGGAGCCCAGGCTGCTGCCCAGTCCCAGCGGAACCTGAGCCCAGCCCGGGGAGCTCCCGCAGTGTCGGGAGCTCAGCGCACGCGGGCCAGGCCCAGAGCCCCGGGCACGGCCGCCGATTGCGGGGCAGCGGCGCAGGCGGAATGTCCTGCGGCCCAAACCTCCTGCTCCTGCCACACAGCGCCCATCGTTCTGCCCCTCCTCCTCCTCCTCTCCCAGCACGGCACCAATTCCAGCTCGGAGGAGGCTTCCCCAGAGAGGGCTCAGGCTCCTGCTTCAGCCTGAGTGTCCCTGCAGAGGAACAGGGCATCTTTCAGGCAGTTCCACAAGCTCAGGCTTCTCATTTCATGAGGCATCTGGGATGAAAATGGCCTTTTGCAGAAAGACAAAAGCAGAGGGAATGGATTAGAAAATATTAGAAAAAATGATGCTTCTTACAGACATAGTTCACCAAGTCATTCCCTGCATTTCTCCTAAATTCTCCACTGTCATCCCAAAAAATTTTCATGTTCTACATCAACTTATCCCCAGATCCTTGGCATCTTGAATGATTAGCACACAACTCTCCACTTCTGCCTGCAGGCTCTGGAGATTCTTTCTCTGCATTCAGCCAGGCTGTATTCTCTAACAATTCCTGGTAACGTATCACGTTTTTCTTAGGGTAGAACCAGAATAATGAAAACCTTAGCAATGGCACAACTGCCCAGTCCACAAGGAAAAGAAAGAACAAGTTGTCAAGTTCTCCAAACATTTGTCCTCCTTTGCTGCAAGACTTCTGCTGCACACATGGTGTGGAAAGCCAAGAGAAGCTGCACTTGGTGGCACATCTTGTGACAGAAGCTGCACCTCGTTCTCCAGGAAAGGTTCTTGAAAAGAGCAGACAGGACTGTGGAGAAGATCCCTGGAAAACAAAACAGCTTTCCAGAAGTGAAATAAAAATGGAAGGAAACAATCCAAGATGTTTTCCTCTATTTATTTCTATGCTCCCCTTTTCCATGTTGAACTACTTCTCCATCCCACTAATTCCAAATGGATCTCATCTCTAAGACCAATGACTTGGCCAGTTTTAGACACTCTAAAATAGCCTGAGCTACACAGAGTTTGCCTTTCCCTGTTTTTGTTGGAAAGCAATGCTGGAGACACAAGTGCAGTGCTTGGGCCAGGTACAAATTCTGCATTCAGGGAATGTGCTGTGACAGTGTCTGAGCCTCAGCAGGGACAATGCACAGCAGCGACCAAGGGGATTCCTGTGCCACAGCGCAGGAGTCAAGACTCTGGGTCTTGGCTGAACACGGCAAAGTTCCCGTGTTTGGACAGGCTCAGGGGCTGCCCCCGGGGAGCGCGGGGCTCGGCGCGGGGCCGAGCGGGCAACGGACAAACGGACACGGGGACAAACGGCCCCGGGGCTTCAGTTGCAGCGGCAGCAGCAGCAGCAGCAGCGGCAGCGGCAGCGGCAGCAGCAGAGAAAGCAGCGACACTTGTGGACTCCCACTTGCTTCTCCTCTCCCTTTCCCGCTGTCCCGCATCTTCTCCCGCAGTCCCGCACCCTCTCCCGGTCTCCCTTTCCCGGTGACCCCTCCTCCCCCCCAGTCTCCCTCTCCCCTGCCGGGCCGGGCCATGCCCCCGGCCCGCCCCCGGCCCCGGGCGGGGCTGCCCCGTCCCCGGCCCCGGGCGTCCCGCCGCGGTCTCGCCTCCGCCCGGCTCTGGCCGTCCTGGCTGTGGCGCTGCTGGGCGGGCATCAGTGCCTGGAGCTGGGGTGGCATCGCCGCCCTTTGGCTGCGCCTGTGCCGAGCCTGGCCCGGCCCCGACCCCGACCCCGGCCCGGCCTCGGCCCGGCTCCGGCCCCAGCCCCAGCTCCGGCCCCGACCCCGGCTCCAGCCCCAGCTCCAGTTCCAGCTCCAGCTCCGGCCTCAGCTCCGGCCCCGGCCTCGGCCCCGGCTCTTCCCGGGGCCCCCGGAGGACACACGCGGCGCGGCCGCTCCCGCCGCCTCCTCTGCGGCTTCCCCGGCCCGAGCTCCGCCGCTCGGCAGCGCGGCCGCCGGCCCCGAGCCGCCGCTGTCCCGTTCCGAGCAGCGAACGCCGGGGGATGCCCGGCCCGGGGCGGTCGAGGGGCGCTCGGGGGCCGTTCCTGGCCCCGGCCGAGCGCTGACAGCCGCGTCTCGCCGGCAGGGAAGGCGCAGCAGGGCCTCAGAGAGCGGTACCGGCTGGGTTCGCTGCTGGGGCACGGCGGCTTCGGCAGCGTCTTCGCGGGGACGCGGCTCTCGGACGGCGCCCCGTGAGCGCGGGGGGGCCGGCGGCGGCGGAGGAGGAGGAGGAGGAGGGCGGAGGATGGGGCTGGGCAGGCGGGCAGCGAGCTCAGCCCGCTGCTCCCCTTGGCTTGCAGGTGGCCATCAAAAGGGTGCCACGGAACCGCGTCCGGCACTGGGGCGAGCTGGTGAGTGAGCGGGGCCAGCGGCAGAAGCCGGGGCGTGCCGGGCGGGATGAGCCGCGGCCCGGCAGGGTGGGAGCCGCCAGGACGCCTCGAGGGAGAGCGGGCGTGGCGCCAGCAGAGGCTGCAGAGCATCCCGGGCTGGGAGAGGGCTTCCCCAGCCCTGGCACGGCATCAGCCCCACTGACGGCATCGTGGTCCTCCCGCAGCCCGACGGCACCAGAGCACCGCTGGAGATCGTGCTGCTGGACAAGGTCTCCACGGGCTTCCCTGGTGTCATCCAGCTGCTGGAGTGGCTTCAGCTCCCCGACGACATCCTCCTGGTCATGGAGCGCCCGGAGCAGTGCCAGGACCTCTCGGATTTCCTGGTGGAGCGGAGGTTCCTGCCCGAGGAGGAGGCGCGGGGGCTGTTCCGCCAGGTCCTGGAAGCCGTGCGGCACTGCACCAGCTGCGGGGTGCTGCACCGCGACATTAAACCAGAGAACATCCTGGTTGACCTGGCCACCGGGCAGCTAAAACTGATTGACTTTGGCTGTGGCACCTACCTGCGAGACACAGCCTACACTCACTTTGCAGGTGAGCCCACGCAGGGTGTGCTCCCAGCTCCAGACATCTCCTGGCCCAGCACCTCACAGCCCAACCTGGGTGTGGCAGGGGATTCTCCCTTTTGCTGCCAGTCATGGCACTGAGTCTTCAGCCGAGTTGCTTTGGAGCAGGAGTGGGTGGGGACTCAGCTTCCAGCCCTGCTGGCAGCCTTTCTCTGCCCAGGACTGGGGCTGGGGCAGCCAGCCTGACAAAAACAGCCGTGGGTGGGGGTGGCAGAGAGGGGTGTCCAGAACCTGTGCACCAGCCAGTTTGGTGTGCAGGTGAGAAAGGGCTTGGATCGCTCCACTCACCTGGTTTGCTTTGGGTTCATCATGTTATTTGGGGCAATGCAGGCAGGGAGGAGGAAGGCATGGTTTTACCCAAGTACTGAGTGGGTTTTTCCTTGTCATGGTCGAGCCTTGCCAGGGATTCTGCTGCCCTCTTCCAACACCAGGGGCTTCTTTTCCAGCCCAAGTTTGTACACAAGTCCCAGGTGCT
Organism: Phylloscopus whistleri; assembly: GCA_017589585.1. Lineage (NCBI taxonomy): Eukaryota > Metazoa > Chordata > Aves > Passeriformes > Phylloscopidae > Phylloscopus > Phylloscopus whistleri. Next base: position 12,248 of record JADMLD010001179.1, read on the forward strand.
GGCCAGAGGGCAGAGGGTCACACCACGTGCCACTGGGGCAGCCCCCACATGCCCAGGGATGCTGGGGCCAGACTCTGGGAGCAGCAGCTCTGATCCCCCTGATGAACTCCACCTGTATTCCATAGGAACACCATCATACAGCCCCCCAGAATGGACCCAGTTGGGCTGGTACTATGGCAAGCCAGCCACCATCTGGTCCCTGGGCATCCTGCTGCACCAGATGGTCTGCGGGGAGCACCCTTTCAGGAGGGGCCAGAACATCAGCTGGGACCATCAGCTCTCGCTGCCACAACGGCTCTCTCCAGGTGGGTCCTCATCTCTGGGCACGGGGGCAATACCAGTGCTGGGAGACAGCAGCGGGCTCGTGAGCAGCCAGCTCTGGCAGCTGCTGAGGAGGTGGCACATGTCCTGCTCTCCTGCTCTCCTCCAAAACAGCGAGTTGATGGGAAAGTTCAGGCCCAGCTCTGAGCACATGCAGCATGGCCTGGGCATGGGAACAGTGGGCAAAGGCACAGGAGCCTTCTCCAACTGACTGGCGGTTTCTGGTTTCTCTCCCCAGAGTGCCAAAATCTGATCAGGTGGTGTTTATCCATGTACTCCTTGGAAAGACCTTCATTAGAAGAGCTGTTGTGTGATCCTTGGATGCAGGATATCCATCTACCATAGAAGAAGGGAGAGAGCCACAGGGACACTTTGATGCAGGGCCCTGGTGAGTTCCAGCTCCACACAGGCCTTGGCAATCAGAAGCAAAGGGACCCAGACATTTCTGTCCTGCCTGTGTCACTGCACAGGGCTCATCAGATGGGAACAGGCAGCCCTTGTGCTGGAGCTGAGCTGCTCTGCCCAGCACTGGTGGCCACCATCCAAGCTGGTTTGGCTTGTCCTGGTTCACTGACAGCTGGGGCCCTGGGCAGAACCCTGACAGCCTGGTCTCATCCCCCAGGGAAGGAGAAGGAGCCCCTGGAGAGGCTGTAGCAGGTGGGGCTGCTGCTGCTGGAGGCAGTGAGGATGACATCAAGGATGAGAACCTCTTCCTCCACCTGGCCACCACCAAGCTGAAGATGATGGACTTCGATTCTGGCACCTTCTTCAAAGCCAGGCTCCACAGCGAATTTGCAGATGAGTGCACACACAGGGGGATGCTCCCAGATTTGGGCATTGCACAGCCTGGCCAGGAACCAAAGGTTCCCCCCTTTGCTGGGGCTGATGCAACTGATTCTTCAGTGGGCTGCCAAGCTGCTTTTTGGCAGGGCTGGGGCCATGGGCTGGGGTGGGTACAAAATGGGAGTCAGCTCCTGGCCCTGCCAACAGCCCCCACCACCCCCCGTGCCCTGGGCTGGGGCTGGGGCAGCTGGCCCAACACAAACAAACTCCCATGGCGGGAGCAGAGGTGGGACTCCAGAACCTGTCCATGGGCTGCTTTGCTTTGCAGGCCAGGAAGGGCTTGGGCTGCTCTGCTCCCCTTGTTTGCTTTGGGATCACTGATATTTTGGGGGGGCAGTGCAGGGAGAAAGGAGAAAGCACAGGCTTCCCTCACCAGTGAGTGGGTTTTCCCCAGCACGTAGGGGTTGGGCCTTCCTCAGCCCCTGACAGAGATAAGATCTTTGACCTTTTCTTGTTTCCCCTTTTTGTCTGTAATCTATTTTCAATAATTTGTTGCTTGTTTTTCTAAAGGAAGTGTTCTAGGTAGTGTCCAGTCTGGATGGGGAAGTGCTTGGGCCCAGTTGTGGCGTGTATGGGCCGTGCCCTTGGAGAAGGCTGAGGACATGGTTTGGGAGCAGCTTTTCTTCCAGCGGCGGATGGCGTGAGGTGGGTCCCCGTTGTGTTGGCACGGTGGGATAAGAGCTTTTGGGAGATGGCAGCGAGCACAGCAGCATCCTGCTCTGGGCAGCTGCGGAGGGCTGGATGTGCCCTGGCTGGCTGCAGGCTGGGCACATGTCCTGCCCTCCTGCTCTGCCCCCAAAGGCAGCAGTGATTGGGAGCTTTGGGCCCAGCTCTGAGCACGGCCAGCATGGCCTGGGCACCACGGGCGGCTGGGACAAGGGCACAGGAGCCTTCAGCTGACGGGCGGTTTCTGGGTTCTCTCTTCCCCTGCTGCTTCGAGCCGGGCTCTGCAGGCTGAGGCTGCTCTGGGCTCTGCCAGGGCTCTGCTGGGCTCAGCCCCAGGCACGGCTGGGCTTGCTCTGCCTCTGCCCTTGCTCTGACAGCTTTGCACCAGACCAGCCCTTTCCAAGCACAGCCCTGAGCTTTCTGCTTTTGCAGGTGAGTGAGAGTCTCCTGCAGGCCAAGGGATTGCAGGTAGGGATCCACATCCACTTGGCAAGAACCCAGGTGCTACACAGTCCCAGCTGAATGCCTGGATCTTCACAGGATGTGAAGAGTCTGTCCCACCCTTCATTCCTTTTTGGCTGGAATTGTTCAATTGCCCTTTCTTCCTCCTCCAGAAGTGCTCCAAGTGAGCTGAACCTGCCGAGTGGATGGTGTTCCTGAGGCAGTGCAGTCTGGAGCTGATGGATGAAGAGTTGCCCTTCTGCACTTCCAAACCAGAGCAAAGAGCCGTAAGTGGGACTTTGTGTCTTTAAGAAACCCCTGACAATTTCCAAGGGAATATGCAGCTCATTCCCAGGGTGAGAAGGAAGGTCACCATCTAAAGGATTTGGGGTTTGGCAAAGCTTAGATTCCGGTACTGGCGGGGCACAAAGCAATTCTGTATTGCTTCAACTGCAATTTAAAGTAATACTGGAAACAAACTGCAAAACCTTTTTAAAAAGGCTGCTGAGGTCAGAAGGATGGATCCATGCCATCAGCACATTTACAAGTCAATAATTGAGATCTCATTTTAAAAAGATCTCTTTATCCAAAGCTATATTTTTCACTTGGGTTTTGTTTTTATCTTTCACTTTATTTTCTGTGTTTTCTTTCCTTTCCTTTTCTTTTTTTTTTTCTTTAATAGAGAACATGTCCTGCAAAAGGAATGTCCTTTGCTGCTGGTTCCTGTGTGGAGCAGCTCCCTTCCTGCTGGCTGAGCCGCTCAGGCAGCTCCTGGCCCTGCAGGGCTGAGGCGTTTCCCCATTGCTGGGCACTGACTGATGGAGCAGCACTGCTGAACACGGGGACACACAGAGGGAGCAGAAGCAGCTGCCTTTGTCCACCTGAAGCCCCAAGGGCCAAACTCTGAGCAGACAGGGCTGGCAGAGACTCTCAGGCTCCCTGTTTGCTGTGCTGCCCCACTTGTGCCCAGCCCAGCTCTGTGTGAGGCAGAGGAGAACAAGGGGCAGCTCCCTGCCAGCCCAGAGACCCCTCCGCCCCGGGGCTTGGGGCACTGTCAGCACCCGCTGCTGCAGCCACCGCTGCTGCTGGCACTGACAGCAACAACCAAATTGTGGCTGATCCCCAGGGAGCAGCAGCAGTGCCTGCACCTGATCCCTCTCTGGGGCAGGGCTGGACAAATGACCCCCACAGCAGCAGCAGCAGCAGCAGCAGCAGCAGCAGCAGCAGCAGCAGCCACACGGAGCTGTCTTGCAGCACAGCCCCTGCCACTGTTCCCTCCCGTGTGCAGTGGTGCCACAGCAGCCTGAGGCACCTGGGAGCCCTCAGGGCCAGCAGGGACTTGAGATGGCAGCCCTGGGCTCCTGGAGGTTTTGCAAGGAACAGAGGTGGGGACTGCTTCTCCACGTAGAGCTTGCAGATGGAAAAGGCTGCTGTGAGCAGGCAGCTGCAAGGGCAGAGAAAGGAGGGGCTCGACCACTGGATCTGTGCCAGTTCCACAGTCCTGGGCAGCAGCCACTGAGCCCTGGGGGAACAGAGGGCACAGCAAGAGGGACAAAAGCAGTCAAGTGCAGAGACTGGAGGAGCCAGACCTGGCAGCAGGGACAGCTGCTCCATTGCCCTCTTGGAGAAAGCTCTTGGCTGGTTCAAAGTGCTGAAAGGCGTGAAGGGCAGAGAGGAGGCCACACCAAACAATGCTCCTGTTTCTCACAGCCTCCCCTCTCCATGCCCCAGAAGGAATTCCATGAACTGTATTCTTCTCTCTGAGTCATCTCATTCAGCATGAGCAGCTTAGCACCAGGAGCTAAAGGAGCTGAAGCCTTAGGCCACAAGAGCTGAGCAAGAGGGAACTTTTTGACCAAAGTAATGCTGCTAACATGGACCTGACTGAATCCAGCAGATAAAACCATGGAAATATAGAATCCTTTCTGTTGGAGAAGACCTCTGAGCTCATCAAGTCCAATTGTTAAGCCAGCACTATCAAGGCCACCACCAAACCCTGAAGTGCCAAGGCCTGGACAAGAGGCCTGACTGAGGCCTGAACAACAGGCCCTGAGCCAAAGGTGACCTCTCGATGAACCTTCCAACCAAAGGTTATCTTTGCATCTGCTCATTAGTGAAATATGCATGGTCATTAGCACTGTGATAGGTGTATCCACTCATTAGTGAAACATGGATTGACCTTTCTGTATTTAGAAGCCAGACAATACCATGAAATCTGACACCTGGCCTTGTTTGGGGCTGGATGGTCAGAGTCAGCTCCCTTGGTTCCTCCTTGGGCCCTGGCCAGGCTTTGGGAGGGACCCAAGAGGAGAATGACACCAGATGTTCCTGCACTAGAAGTGCTGTCAGTTTGTTTATTCAGGACTATCAAAGCTGGGCCCTCTCCCAGCGAGGCTGGAGCCTCACCTGTGGCTGGAGGCACCTGCAGGAATTCCCAGTGTCCGGGAGTGGCTCTGCAGTCCTTGGCTGTGACACCTTCCCCCAGCTGAGATGTGGGTCTGAGTGATGGGAAAGTCTGAGGATAACTGGTGAAGGATCTTAATCACTGCAGGCAATCTCTGGTAGTGATGATTGGGTGCATTGCTGAGCTGCTCCTTTTGTGCTCCTTTGCTGCTTTGAACTCAGGAAATGACCCTGTGTCCTGGGTTATGGAATCAAAAATGTGTATTCTATTTTCATCTGCTGAAAGCAGTTGGGGAATTGTTCTTTATTTCTTGTAACTTTGGAAGGAGGGGAATGGGGGGGAGGGGCGGGTGCCTTTTGGGTAATGGGCCATCAACAGACTATACCCCCGGACTATACCCGCTCCCCCCAGAGCCCCATCTGCATGCATGGTCCTATTGTGGGATGCCCCGCCCGATGGGGGGAGTCTACAATTGCTGCCGGGAAAACTGAGCCGGCTGGGGACAGATTTGACTTGCTTCACCCCGATTCCTGGGAGGAAGACGGCACCCCATCTCATCTTCGCCAGACCCCATCTCATCATCGCCGGACCCCATCTCACCATCACCTCACCCCTGGACCCCTCCTCATCACTCGTAGACCCTTCCTCATCACTCCTAGACCCTTTTTGGCTACAGGATCGTCCCTGCTCCAACAGAGCCACGTCTGTCATCCCAGGACTCACTTCTGGACTGCTTCCAACACCCTGACTAACAGGGTGCCAGGTGGCAGCTCTGATTCTGTCAGGGCTTTCCCAAATTGTTGTTGTTTGTTTGCTGGTTTGGTGGGGTAGTTTTGTTTCCTACCACATTTGTATTATTGATATTCCTAGTAAAGAACTGTTATTCCTATTCCCAAATCTTTGCCTGAGAGCCCTTAATTGAAAATTTATAATTTGGCAGGGGTGGGGGGTTTGCATTCTCTATTCTAAGGGAAACCCCAGTTTCCCTGGCAGACACCTGTCTTGTCAGACCAAGACAGATTTTGGCGCCCAAGTGTGGGGCACAAGGGCATTGAGACAGAGGAATAACAGTTCTTGTGTACTAGATAGAAGTCTACTGCTCAAAATCATGTGGTCCAGCTTTCCCTGGTTTGGCTGGCACGTGGTTGTGGCTGTATTTCTGCCATTTGCTGGCCCTTATCTAAACATGGGCCCTATAACCAAGGCTACTGTGGCTGGCATCCAGTTTATTTTGTGGGTTAATAAGGTGAGGAATTCGTGGATTTTTAACTTCCTTTGGAAAGCAGGCACATGGATTCAGGGCTATCATAGACTAACTCTGTGTTTCTGGGGTTACTTTAATAATGGTACATATTGTGAGGAAATGGCACCTGGGGAAATTTTCTCCCAATCCTTCACTCAGTTTTTTGGGTCTACTCCACCAGCTTTTCAAGGGTTAAATTTCCCTCTGAATGCTAATGACGTCATACAGTGGTTGGTGCTGCTTATAGGCCTATTCTATTTGGTATTCAGAGATAAAGGGAGACTGGCCTGGGTAAGCACTCTGATAACTACCCCAAAGAATAATGATGCTGCCCAAGAGCTCACCCCTGTCCCACAGCCAGCCTCAGGCATAAACACCCGGTTTGGGTGAAGGCTCTGATAAAAGAAATGCATGAGATGAACCAGATGCTGAAAGAGTACATTTCCCCAGCTGGTGAGAAACCTTCGCCCTGCCCTGACAAAAGAGAATCTGATACAGAACCCGCAGACATTACAACTGTCCAGGTTCCAGTTGACACACAGGGGCAGTCACAGCCAGCAGCAGTTGCCCCTGTGGAAACAAGGAAATCTAAAGTGAAAACAGCAAACCCAGAGAGTAAAGATAAGAAGGGAGGGCCCTCACAAGACACAAGGGAATCACATGTTCAGATCATCACTGAGTCCCTGTCATATGAAAGTCTCCGTAATTTGCAAAAAGATATTGTACGACGGGGACGTGAGGCTTACACTGCCTGGCTACTTCGGGTTTGGGATCTTATGGGCACAGGTGTCCAACTAGATGGTGGGGAGGCCAGGAATTTGGGACCCTTGACCCAGGACTCAGGTATAAATCAGGTATTTGTAAGGGAGCCTGGACCTCTTTCCCTCTGGCAGCGGCTTTTAACGAGTGTGAGAGAAAGATTTGTCCACAGAGAAAGAATGCAGGAGCACCACCATAGAATGCGCTGGAAAACTCTGGAGGAGGGAATCCAACAGCTGAGGGAAGTGGCAGTACTAGAGGTACTTTTTGGGAGGAGTGGACAGCATGATAATGATCCTGACAAGGTTAGATGCACAGCGCAGATGTTATGGAACCTGGCAAATCTGGGGCCATCTCAGTATACTACATTCATTGCAACCATTAATGCTGAGGACAACCAAGTGACAGTGGGGGCTGTTGCCAATAAGCTTAGGAATTATGAGAGCATGATCAATGGCCCGCTGCAGGCTCATATCTCTGCCGTGGTGAAAGAGCTCAAAGAGGAAATGAGGGAGGTGAGGGAGGAGATGAGGAAGAGCAGTTCCAATGTGGCACCGGTGCGAGTCACAGGCCCCAGAGTCAGAGCCCAACGACCCCCAGCCAGAGAGAGAGGGTACACCCCGAGAGCTGACCTGTGGTTTTACCTGCGTGACCATGGGGAAGACATGGGAGTGTGGGATGGGAAACCCACCTATGTCCTGGCAGCACGGGTGCGTGAGCTCAAGGAGAGGAACACTCACCAAAGGGGTGCCACTAAAATGAAAGTATCCTCAACCTCCTATGCCCAGGCTGTCAGTAGTCAGGATGCTGGAACCTCTAGTATGTATGCTCAGGGAGGGAATAACCAGTGCTAGAGGGGCCCTGCCTCTAGCCAGGTAGAGGAGAGGGACAATCGGATCTATTGGACTGTGTGGATCCGATGGCCTGGCACATCTGACCCACAGAAATACACGGCTTTGGTTGACACTGGCTCCCAATGTACCCTGATGCCGTCGGGGTATGTGGGAGCAGAACCCATCTCTATTTCTGGAGTGACAGGGGGGTCCCAGCAGCTGACTGTATTGGAGGCCGAAGTGAGTTTGACTGGGAATGGGTGGCAGAAACACCCCATTGTGACTGGTCCAGAGGCCCCGTGCATCCTTGGCATAGACTATCTCAAAAATGGACATTTCAAAGACCCAAAAGGATATCGTTGGGCTTTTGGAGTAGCTGCTGTAGAGATGGAAGACATCAGACAACTAAATACCCTGCCTGGTCTCTCCGACGACCCCTCTGCTGTGGGACTGCTGAGAGTTGAAGAACAACAGGTGCCAATCGCCACAGCAACAGTGCACCGTCGGCAATACCGTACTGACAGAGACTCTGTGACTCCGATCCATGAGATGATTCGGAAACTGGAGAGCCAAGGGGTGGTCAGCAAAACCTACTCACCCTTCAACAGTCCCATTTGGCCTGTGCGTAAGTCTGAAGGGGAATGGAGATTGACTGTGGACTATCGTGCATTGAATGAAGTGACTCCACCACTGAGCGCTGCCGTGCCGGACATGCTGGAGCTCCAGTACGAACTGGAGTCCAAGGCAGCAAAGTGGTATGTGACCATTGATATTGCCAATGCCTTCTTCTCCATTCCTTTGGCAGCAGAGTGCAGGCCCCAGTTTGCTTTCACCTGGAGGGGCGTTCAGTACACCTGGAACCGACTGCCCCAGGGGTGGAAGCACAGTCCCACCATCTGCCATGGATTGATCCAGGCTGCACTGGAGAAGGGTGAGGCTCCGGAACATCTACAGTACATTGATGACATCATTGTGTGGGGAAACACGGCAGTGGAAGTTTTCGAGAAAGGAGAAAAGATCATCCAGATTCTCCTGGAAGCTGGCTTTGCCATTAAGAAGAGTAAAGTCAAGGGACCTGCCCGAGAGATCCAGTTCCTGGGAGTGAAGTGGCAAGATGGACGGCGTCAGATCCCCACAGAGGTCATTAATAAGATCACTGCGATGTCTCCACCGACCAGCAAGAAGGAAACACAAGCTTTCCTAGGTGCCATAGGTTTCTGGAGGATGCACATCCCTGAGTACAGTCAGATTTTGAGCCCTCTGTACCTGGTTACCCGCAAAAAGAACGATTTCCACTGGGGCCCAGAGCAGCAACACGCCTTTGCCCAGATCAAGCAGGAAATCGCTCATGCGGTGGCCCTTGGCCCAGTCAGGACGGGACCAGAGGTAAAGAATGTGCTTTACTCCGCAGCCGGGAGCCATGGTCTGTCCTGGAGCCTTTGGCAGAAGGTGCCTGGTGAGACTCGAGGCCGACCACTGGGATTCTGGAGCCGAAGCTACAGAGGGTCTGAAGCCAATTACACTCCCACGGAGAAGGAGATCTTGGCTGCCTATGAAGGAGTTCAAGCCGCCTCAGAGGTGATTGGCACTGAAGCACAACTCCTCCTGGCACCCCGACTACCAGTGCTGGGGTGGATGTTTAAAGGAAAGGTTCCCTCCACCCATCACGCCACTGATGCCACCTGGAGCAAATGGATTGCCCTCATCACTCAGCGCGCCCGTATTGGAAACCCGAATCGCCCTGGGATTCTGGAAGTGATCACCAACTGGCCGGAAGCTGAGAACTTCAGTCTCACCGAGGAAGAAGAACAAGAGCAGGTAACCCGGGCTGAAGAAGCTCCACCATATAACCAACTGCCAGCAGAAGAAGCACGCTACGCTCTTTTCACTGACGGTTCCTGTCGCATCGTAGGGATGAACCGGAAGTGGAAAGCAGCTGTGTGGAGCCCCACAAGACAGGTTGCACAAGCCACTGAAGGAGAAGGTGGGTCAAGCCAGCTTGCCGAACTCAAAGCTGTTCAATTGGCCCTGGACATCGCTGAAAGAGAGAAGTGGCCAAAGCTCTACCTCTACACCGATTCGTGGATGGTAGCTAATGCTCTGTGGGGCTGGCTGGAAAGGTGGAAAAAGGTCAGCTGGCAGCGTAGGGGAAAACCAATCTGGGCTGCTGATGAGTGGAAGGACATCGCCACCAGAGTAGGGAAACTACCTGTGAAAGTCCGTCATGTAGATGCCCATGTCCCCAAGAGTCGGGCTAATGAGGAGCACCGGAACAACGAATAGGTAGATCAGGCCGCGAAGATAGAAGTGTCTAAGATAGACTTGGATTGGCAACATAAGGGAGAGTTGTTCCTAGCTCGGTGGGCCCATGATGCCTCAGGTCATCAGGGCAGAGATGCCACCTATAAGTGGGCACGAGACCGAGGGGTGGATCTAACCATGGACAGTATCTCTCAGGTTATCCATGACTGTGAGACGTGTGCTGCCATCAAGCAGGCCAAGCGGGTGAAGCCCCTCTGGTACGGTGGACGGTGGTCCAAATATAAGTATGGGGAGGCCTGGCAGATTGATTACATCACCCTGCCCCAAACCCGCCAAGGCAAGCGCTATGTGCTGACCATGGTGGAAGCCACCACTGGGTGGCTGGAGACCTATCCTGTGCCTCATGCCACCGCCCGGAACACCATCCTGGGCCTTGAAAGACAAGTCCTGTGGAGACACGGCACCCCTGAGAGAATCGAGTCAGACAACGGGACCCATTTCAAGAACAGCCTTATAAACACCTGGGCTAAAGAACACGGCATTGAATGGATATACCACATCCCTTATCATGCACCAGCTGCCGGGAAAGTGGAACGGTGCAATGGACTACTTAAGACCACTCTGAAGGCACTTGGCAGAGGGACCTTTAAGAACTGGGAAGTGAACTTAGCAAAAGCCACCTGGATGGTCAACACCCGAGGCTCCATCAATCGAGCTGGTCCTGCCCAGTCTACCCCTTTGCACACAGTAGATGGAGATAAAGTCCCTGTGGTGCACATGAGAGGTATTTTAGGAAAGGCTGTCTGGATTAACCCCACCTCAGGCAAAGGCGAACCCATCCGTGGGATTGTTTTTGCTCAAGGACCTGGTTACACTTGGTGGGTAATGCAGAAAGATGGAAAAACCAGTTGTGTACCCCAAGAAAACCTAATCCTAAGTAAGAACTGAGTGTAGGGGTTCATTTTGCATAGTAGTTCATTGCTTTAGGTATGATGCAGATGATAATAGAATAAGGGGTGGATAATGTCCTGGGTTATGGAATCAAAAATGTGTATTCTATTTTCATCTGCTGAAAGCAGTTGGGGAATTGTTCTTTATTTCTTGTAACTTTGGAAGGAGGGGGATGGGGGGGAGGGGCGGGTGCCTTTTGGGTAATGGGCCATCAACAGACTATACCCCCGGACTATACCCACTCCCCCCAGAGCCCCATCTGCATGCATGGTCCTATTGTGGGATGCCCCGCCCGATGGGGGGAGTCTACAATTGCTGCCGGGAAAACTGAGCCGGCTGGGGACAGATTTGACTTGCTTCACCCCGATTCCTGGGAGGAAGACGGCACCCCATCTCATCTTCGCCAGACCCCATCTCATCATCGCCGGACCCCATCTCACCATCACCTCACCCCTGGACCCCTCCTCATCACTCCTAGACCCTTCCTCATCACTCCTAGACCCTTTTTGGCTACAGGATCGTCCCTGCTCCAACAGAGCCACGTCTGTCATCCCAGGACTCACTTCTGGACTGCTTCCAACACCCTGACTAACAGGGTGCCAGGTGGCAGCTCTGATTCTGTCAGGGCTTTCCCAAATTGTTGTTGTTTGTTTGCTGGTTTGGTGGGGTAGTTTTGTTTCCTACCACATTTGTATTATTGATATTCCTAGTAAAGAACTGTTATTCCTATTCCCAAATCTTTGCCTGAGAGCCCTTAATTGAAAATTTATAATTTGGCAGGGGTGGGGGGTTTGCATTCTCTATTCTAAGGGAAACCCCAGTTTCCCTGGCAGACACCTGTCTTGTCAAACCAAGACACCCTGATTCCTTCAGGTGCTGTCTGTGTCTTGGGTGCTGACCCTGCCCACTGGTAAAACAAAATTGGCATCATTTTGTGGCCGGATCCCCACAGAATGTCACTTTTTAAATCTTAATGTGAGGAATCAGTCCTATCCGAACTTCCTGGATGGGAAGCCCTTCCCTAGAGTTCTCTGGCTCTGGAGTGGGCTGAGGTGGGAATGGATTTTTGACAGGGGCCACTGTATGAGAGGGCATCAAGTGTCCTACACTGGCTGTAAAATGGCTCACTGCTCAGCCTGGGTGGGTAGCACAGTGGTCCCTTCAAAAGGAGAAACTAGATGCCCTAAAAACCCTGGTACAGGAACAACTGGTTCAAGGACACTTAGAGCCATCTAGGAGCCCTTGGAAGACCCCAGTATTTGTTATAAAAAAGAAATCTGGTCAGTGGAGGTTACTCCATGACCTGAGAAAAATCAATTCCATGATGGAGAGAATGGGCAGGTTGCAGCCTGGTATGCCATCTCCTGCCTCCTGGGACATCCTGACTGTGGGCTTCAAGGACTCTTTTTTTGCTGTTCCATTACACCCAGATGATACCCCAAACTTTGCCTTTACCCTGCCTTCTATTAATAATGCTGCACCCGTGCAACCAGTTATCAATGGGAAGCTCTTCCCCAAAGCAGGAGAAAGCGCCCCACAATTTGTCAGTGGTGTGTTGCTCAGGTACTCTCATCAGTGAGAGAACAATTTCCAGGGGCATCCTGTTATCCTGACATGGATGACATTTTGATTGCAAGCCAAACCAGAAAGATCTCTCACTGATTCAGCCAAGGCTGTTGCAAGCATTAAAAAGATTTGGGCTGCAAGGAGCACCAGAGAAAGTGCAGCAGCAACCACCTTGGAAATATTTGGGACTGAAAAGAATGATCCAGACTATACAGCCACAAACAATTCAATTTTCAACCAAGATTGTAACTGTAAACATTGCACAAAAACTCTTGGGTACCATCAGCTGGGTCAGACCTTACCGATGACTGAGCGACTCTCAATGAGCACCTTTATCTGGCCTCCTAAAAGGTGACTCTGAATTCACTTCCCCCAGAAAATTAACCCCAGAGGCAAAGGCTGCTCTTGAAACAGTAGAGCAAGCGTTCACAAACAGACAAGTCCACCGGATATGCCCAGAGGTGTGTATTACTGTGTTTATTCTCATTGTTCATTTTCATCCTACTGCGATTATTGGGCAGTGGAATCCACACTGGCTTGGTCCTTTGCACATTCTAGAATGAATGCTTCTATCTCATCAACCACCAAAGACAGCACCCACTGTCTTTGAACTAATTGCACAGTTAATTACCAAATGTTGTTGCAGGTGTTTACAATTGAATGCTAAAGACGCTTCAAAACTTATCTTGTGTCTGTGACACAAGAGCAACTGGAATGGTGTTTTGTTAAAAGCACAGCCTTGCAAAGCGCTTTGCAAGTGTCATAAATGCATATTTTGGAGTTGGCTTTTCACAAATATTGAGATGAATGCTGTATGTATAATGTAAGAAGGTTGTACTGTATTTCCTTTTATTTGTGGGATTTAAAAATGTGATGAAGGTATATTTTCTAATTGTAATATAGTGTAAAAACAAAAGACTAAGGTTTTTTCCTTTTTAACATCTAAATTGACCAAGCCAGAAGGCAGGGGTGGGGAATCATCCTACATTCCTGCATGGAGACTCCTGGTAAAGGACAATTTATGACCAAAACCTTGAAAGAAGAATTTATGAGATCAATACTACCAGACCCAGACCCAGACAGAGACAACGACAGATAAAAGCTGCCAGATAAAAATTTCCCTGTCGGGGAATTTAAACTTACAAAGAAAAACATACCTAAAATGAATGTTTGAATCATGCGTTAGGGCCTGTTGAATATTCAACACAGAGATCCTTAAAACAAAGGATCTGAAAGGGGCGTTCGTGTTGATTTTGCTTGGTATCAGCACCTCGGCCGAAGAAGCTTTGTTCTTCTGTCTCCTAATTGTCTGTTTTTATTTTATTTTTATTAAACTTATAAATTTTTATAAAAAAGTGAACCTCGTTTTTCACACAAGGACACTGGAATGCTTTGGGTCCCTGCCAGATGTGTCCGTCCCACCTCACGTCCTGTCCAAGAGCACCAGCAGCATTCTTCTGATGGCCGTCAACAGACGTTGTGGAGCCGTGTGTGGGACAGTGATAGAAACACCTTGTTCACCTACCTCATGGAGACCTGGAGCTCCTAAAGTGACAGTTCATTTAAGGATTCGATTTGTTTACAAACTGTTTTTCTGTTTACAAACTGTTTTTCTGTTGACAAAGTGCTTTTTTCTGTTGACAAAGTGTTTTTTCTGTTTACAAGTTGTTTTTCTGTTAATTGGTTTTTCTCACAGTTTGAAAAGTTGAATGTTTTCTTCTTTGGGTGTTCAATTGTCATTTGTAACCATAAGCAGTTAACCTGTAACGTGCTGGCCTACAGGATTGTGATCTCACCGCACAGCTCCTGAAAGTGAGTGCTGCAACTCCAGTGTGCACATGGGACACATCGCTGGCTGAGGAGAATGGAGTTTGTCCAAACCTCGTTCAAATTAAACCCATGCTTCTCTTACCCTATCTGCAAAAGGGCCCTTGCAAATGGGATAACAGAAAACAATTTGCATTTGAATCAAAGCAAAGGAAGAAGAGGTAGCAAGGTACAGCTGGTTTCCAGCTGGACATAATGAGTCTGATCCTAACAGACCCAACTCGGCTGATGTGCCTTGTTCCAGAAGTCCGTAGGTGAACAAAGACCTCAGCTGATCCCATCCATCCCTGGATGCAGACACAGCACTGGCCAGAGGGCTGGGCAGTGCAGAGATTCCCAACCAAGAGGCTTTCCAAGCCTGGGAAATTCCAACTGGCTGTAAAAGGAAGCTTGGAAAAATAAATTGTGGCTGTTGGTCAGAACTCAAGAAGATATTGTGTTGTGTGTCTGTCTCCAACCCAGGAGCCTCACATTACACGATATGTATCTCTATCTCTATCTTTATCTATGAAATGATAATAATAATGTGAAATAATGCTGACAATACTGATTTGCCACCTTTGGCTGCTCAGGAATGGAACACTAAATACCCTACAGAAAAGCATTGGCCAGGACCTGAATGTCAGTGGTTAACTTTGTGAGATTGCATAGAACAAATAAAGGAGTAAGGGATGAAATTGGCTGTTCTTATGGGGTTTGCTGATACTGGGATGGGGAACGCTTTCTGTTCCTGTGAAAAATACAGTGGTTAAGACTGCTGGGTTTTTCATGCACAAGCTGCAGGACTGAACAGATATTGAAGAGATAAAGGGGCAGTTGAAAGAGCAGTTGAAAGAATGAGGAGATGGGAACCTGTCCTGATGGAGAACCCATCTCGTAGATGTTCTCTATACCCTTAACAATGGGCCCAGTGTGGAAATGGAAACCTCTGGATGTGCACACTGCACCAAATTTGTAAATACAACCATGCACAGGGAGACTTTGACTTCCTGGGAAATGGGTCTGGGTGCGATGGCCCCTGACAGGGCCCCCACAGACGCTGCAGGGCTGGACCTTCATGCATTCAAATGAATTAGGATAAATCAGAAACAAATGAGAGTTATCAGTACAGGAACAGGAACTCAGATTCCTCCAGGACACTGGTTTGATAACTGCTGACTGGAGCTCGGCCTTGCAAAGTGTTCATGTCATGGGAGAAGGAATTGATGCAGATTCTCAAGGAGAAATCCAAGTAATCCTTTTAAACACGAGTGAATACAGTGGATTATTGAACCCTATGGTGTAGCCGCGGGGGCTCCGGCAGACGGTCTTGTCCCGCTTGCTTCGGCTTGCCCCCGCCGCCCCGGCTCTGCTCTGCCGGGTCCTTCTGGCAGCGGTGTGACTATGGCGAAGGAAATGATGAAAGGAGGACCTTGAGGGGGTTATCAATAAGATTTCTTGGAATCCCTGAGCAAGGGAGCAGTGTCACCCCAGAGGGTCTCCCCAGGCAAGGCAGGGACTGCCCAGTGCCTGTTGCTTTAATACTGGGGAGGAACAGGGGAAAGGGACAAATCAGGGAGATGCTCCAGGCGTGAGAGACAGGAGAGGGGACAAATCCCCTGGGGAGGGGGGGTACCCCAACATCCTGGCCAATCACTCGACGCTCTCCCCAGAACGTTCCAGAGGCAGTGGGGAGACTGTGTCAGGATTGAGAGATCTTAGAGGCAGGAGGAACAGAGATTGACATAATAGAACAGGGGATACAGCCGTGGGATAGACCACACTGGGGATTAAACCAGGTTACATAGAACAAACCATTAACAATTAAAAGGCAAATACAATAATGCACCACTACACTGCAGGGCCCTGGGGAAGCAAGGGGCCATGGTGACACTGCGGGGCCTGGTGGCACTCAGAGGACCAGAGTGGCACTGTGTACAACATGGCACCACAGAGCCCAGGGGCCACTGTGACACTGTGGGGCTGAATGGAAGCAAGGAGTCCATGGTGACAGTCTGGGTGCTGGTGGAAGCCCAGAGGCCACTGTGACACTGAGGGGCCTTGTTTAAACCAAGGGCCATTGTGCCCCTGCAGAACCAAGGAGAGCCTTGGGAGAGCCTGGGGCCCAATGGAATCAAGGGGCCATTGTTCCACTGCAAGGACTCTTGGAACTGAGGCACAACTGTGACAATGTGGTGCCCCATGGAACCAAGGGCCCCTGGTGACACTGCAGGATCTTGTGTGACCAGGGCTCCTCTGTGACACTGCAGCCCCAAGGAATTCATGGGGGCCCTCTGAGGCCTCATGGAACCAAGAGGCCATTGTGGACACTGCAGGGCCTTGTGGGACCATGCAGAGCATTGGGACAGAGCAGGACCTCGTGTCATGATGGGGCCATTGTGACACTGCCAGGGCCCCATGGAACCAAGGGGCCAAGGTTGCTCCTCATTGACTCCTGGAATGAAGGAAACAGGTTTGACACCGGGTGCCCCTTGGGACCAAGAGATGCCATTGTGACCTGAGGAACCAAGGAGAGCATTGCTGCACTGCCAGACCT